>JAJOZX010009633.1:0-159100 GCA_023014485.1 Bathynomus jamesi | reverse complement strand
AATTGGTACATTTATTTTTACTTACGAGTGTAGAACAGAATCATTAACTTACAATGGGGTAAATAGATTTTTCGTAACTCATCAAGAAATCCACTCGTATCAGACCAGAAATAGATCAAAGCATGTTTAATATATTGTTTTACATCTATTTACATTGTCTTCATTTAAAAAATTACCCATTTTCATTGGATTGAAACTATAAACTGATTTAAATGCTGATATAAAAAATATTGTGAATGTAAATTCATTTAAATCGAATCTGAAATCTCGATTAATAATGACATACTAATAAAAATAATTGAACGGTTTTTAATTTCTCGTGTGTTATGTAAGATTAAAGACACATTACTCGTGCTTGTTCAGTTCTTATCTCTCATGTATAATATTGATTTCTTTTGCGTGGCATTGGTATAATACCTTCAGTAAATGACCCTTCATTTGTTATATCGATAATGATAATTTAGAGATTAATACATACCTCAATTAATAACACTTATTCATGGTTATGTATTATTAATAATAACTATCTTTTATTTTTAATAAGAGCCCAGTAAAGCCTAAAGCTTAAGGGCTAAACTAAATAAAATAAATATAGTCCAACTTCACAATAATTTATGTCACTGTAAATTACTGTAATGTACTGTTGTAATATACTGTATTTATTTCATTAATAAAGTTATTCAATTCAATTCAACGTTAATTTATTACGGTGCCTGAATTGTTTGAAATGAGGGAGGAACAGGAGAACACTCGCTAAATTTTATTTTCGTATTGTATTGATGAAAATGCACAGTATGATGAATTTCCATTCTTAAGTTATGTAATAATAAAATTTTGTCTCACGTCAGACTTTTTTGCCCACAAGAAATCTAATTTAGTTTAATTTTGAACGTATCCAAGCCAATTTAGTTATAATAAATATTCTTTATTTCAAGTAATGAAATAAGTTATATGAATACAAATTGTCAATATCAAAATTCTATAATTCAACAAAACGGATTAAATGATTTATTTGAACAAACCTCGATTAACCTTGAATCCTCTTCCGCAGTGACATAAATCGACTGCTTATATCAGGGGTTCTCAAACTGGGGTACGCGTTCCTCTAGGGGTGTTAAGGTTTCCTGGGGGTACGGGAAGGAATGGACAAAATTTACGCTATATATATTTATTTCCACATAATTCAAGTGAATATACTAAAAACTTTGAAAACATTTATTCCACTGATTGAGAAACTGGTTTCCAAACATCAGGCACATCCCTCACACTAAAATTCAAGACTTATAGCTACCCTAATTTATTTACATATGTAGTTTGGTTTTATTCATTTAATAAAGCATTTATTATTGATATTTCTGTATCTTATGTGAATTCTTACTAATGGGGGTAACTAGCTGATTGTCTGATTGTACGAAATGACAAAGTTTGAGAACCCCTGGCTTATACACTCGTGATTTTATATCGGAATTGGTATTGACCTCCCCACCCAGCTATTCACTACAAAATTTACCGCTTTCGATTTTCTCCACCGTGGCACTCTTTCCCCGAAATTCTTAGGGGAAAGTTTACTTAAAAATTTGAAGTATATTTACATCATCAAGAATTTACGCTTAATATTAAATTTATTCTTAAAATTACGATGGAAATAATTCCTAGAAATAAACTTTAAAAAATATTTATTTTTTCCTAAACGTAAAAATTTCCTTCCTAATTAAAGTGTCGATGATAATATTACAGTTAAGTATGGGAACTTTTCATCTTTCTTAATGTTTTTTAAGGAATTTAATTTTTCTGTATCTTATTAACATATCGTCTCGTGGTGAGGTATTTTCAACTAATCTAAGCTCCGTACGCGAGACCTCCTTATGAGACTTCATTTTCATAGATTTGTTTTTGTTTCAACAACACGCGAGTGATGTTGCACGACAAATCATTCCTCAGGACCCTCACAATACGCGGATGGGCAAACATTTGTTTTAAATGAAAGTGACCAATAATTAATAATTTTATTCATACATGATACAAAACATGATCACATAACACTAAAGGGCAAAATATCTTGAATTTTTATATTGGAGGGAATATTTTTCTTCAAGAATTCCGTTTTCTTTTTTGCCTATCTCAACACAAAATCTAAATACTGCCCGATATCTACCCAATTTTCGTTAATAGTAACGTCCCATTCAAAAAAATATATTTATTTGCCCTAGTCACTAACTTATAGGATTAAATAAACAGTCTTAATAATATTCTCAGAAATAATAATAATAATAATAATAATAATAATAATAATAATAATAATAATAATTAATTATTATTATTATTATTATTATTATTTGAACGCAATACAATTGAAAGGATTAATTTTCCTAGTAAAAATTATTGTTTAATATAATAAATACGAAGTGTATGGAATTATTTGCCAATTGCATTTAAATCGTGCAGTAAATACAGGCACACACATTATTTTCAATTTAATTCTGTCGTGAAAAAAACACACGTGAAAGAATAAAAAGCGGGATTCTACATTTACTTATGCCATAGACAAAATTAGAAGATTTTTAAAGAATCAAATATTTTAAACACATAATGACGGGAAAAGTAAGAATTGATCCTAGCTCGAAATTCACTGTAAAAATATGATACAAACTTGTGGAAGGTAGGTAGCCGATCGCCTAATTTTGTCTACGATTTATGTACTAATGAGCTCCGAGATTAGGCACACATTGAATACATGCATCACAAGGTAGAGAACCCCCCCCATAGGATTGGCAAACCAATAGCGTATATATCACACCCATTACGAAGGTTGGTGGACGCTGATAGAGCGACCCATGGAATGGATGCTCCTAATGAGCAACTTTACGTTATGCAAACTCAAGGTTTCTTGTCCTACAAAGTCTAAAATAAATCGATGGTAAAATCAGACTATCGAAAACTCAGACCTAGATAAAGCAAAAAATAATACACCTGTATTATATATATATATATATATATATATATATATATATATATATATATATATATATATATATATATATATATATATATATATATATATAGTAGTATACTTCTATAAACAAGTATGATAATTTTGATAATTCAGTTTTATATCAGTCATTAAATATATACAGTCGAGTACCTTATTCAATAACAATGCTTTATCATGCCACATAAACTGTATATTTATATTTATATAATCTTTGAGACCTTAAAAAGGTACTTCGATGAACAGATACTGCCTAATTAGTTATCAGAGGTAGCAGGTAGTTTTAAATCTCAAAATTTTACACAAAGAACTAAAATTGTGACCTTTCCAGTCAACGATATTATAATTTAAATTCATGCTAATAAAAACTTCACTCTGTGCTAAGACAACTCAATGGTTTGTTCACACTAACTAAATTCACACGCACATTAAACACGTACTCCCTCCACTAAATCAGTTGAATCGTTACTTTTCCAATTTAATTATTATAACTACTGTACTCAATGTAAGAATGGATGGAGAAACTTTGAGCAAACCTAACTGTGGAAGAATAAATTGCCACTAAGAGGTAAGCATAACACGTAAGCTCTTCCCAGTAAATGAGGCTTCCATCAGAATAAAACCATACACATTTACGAGGCTCGGAATGTTATTATTTTGATATATAGTTACATTTCGGTATAACAGAACCAAATTACTAAATCTCCATATTAATCCTATTGTAATTTTACATCTAAGACTTTAGATGATTAAAAAAGGTCTATTAGCATTATCTACCTATTATTTCTTATATTATTTCAATAGAATTTGCCAGCACCTCCTGACCAAGGTCTCTTTGTTGATTTAAGATGATACAAAAATAGAAATATATATGTAACAATATCTTACTTTACAAAACTAAATAAAATTGATGTTCGCCATAACTCAAAAACCTTTAAGGAATGGTCCATAACTTCTAACCCAAAAAAGGACCCTTTTTTTTTGTTTATATTATTACTGTTATTATTATTATTATTATTACAAATTTGAATTACAAAAAACTAAAAGTATTCTCATCGTACAAATTGCGCTACAATGACTAGATTCTAACTGACAAGCATATAAAAATACCAAATATCTGATAGACCACGTCACCACACCCATCTGATGAAGGTTTTGTATTTAAATTTTGAAGTATTTACGAGTGAGCATACTGAATCACTATCCAACTACGTTGGACAGGAGACTGTTTTCATTGCTATTCATTCATTGCTCTCAAGAAGTTTGATAAGTTATGCCTTCCCATCAATGACACACGAAATATTTTTTAAAAATCATACGTTTAATCAGTTTTAGGATTCCTCAAATTTTGGTCTCTTAATTGTTGGCATCGAAGAGTCATCACCATTCAAAGAAAGGTTTTGTTGTCCTAAATTTTGTACTTTAGATGAGCTCAAGAACTGAAAAGAGAAAAATTTAAAAATCACTAATTTTGTTTTATTTACAAATTAAATAAATTTACAATTAGTATTTACGAAGTGGGGCGCCTCCGCCCGGTAGCTCAGTGGTTACAGTGGCAGACTCTGAGCGATGAGGCTCTAGTTCGCTCCCGCTTGCTAGTTCCTGGGTTACGTTAAGTTATTGCTCGGGCTAAAGGTGATCCTCGGGGCACACTCACTCCCACGTCGTTCGGAAATGAACTTCCCTTTGTGTTTATTTAATAACTGAGATCAAATTGTGCTGAAGTTGTCTTGAAAAACTTTAATTTTTTTTTTTTTTTTTTACTTATTAGGCACCCATCCGTTATCTAAAGACTATTTCCCACACTAAAGGGGGAAAATGTACAACCCCTTCACCAAAAGGACCACGATTATTCAAGAGAGGTGAGAACAGAACTACATGAAACGGCAACGGAGGTGAAGTTGGTGATATTTAATCGGTAGTCAGAACGGTCTGGATCAAAACACAAAAAGATTCCCCTTCACCCACTGACAGCGACTGTCATACTCGAACATCTACCCAACTTTCCACTACCTCCATTCGAGCTCCACTATAAACAGCACACGAATATATTCCCCATACGCGAGTAAGAACTGTTTCCACACCAAAACCATGGTTGCATCAGACCCGGTAGCCAGGCAAACTTACACACTGAGCCCTCAATGGGATGCCAATCCCATTAGTTACTTCATAGTGCTTAAAATCGATTTAGAGAATTAAATAAAACTGTATTACTAAAATCCAGTATTATTATTAATCAGATGGGCGCAGATGGGGCCAGAGATCAGATCTCTAAACTCAGGTCTGTTTCCTAGGGAAAAATGTGCTAATCTAGCAGAGTTTAAAGAACGTTCCCAGAGCTCACCCATTTTTGGTATTTCAGACAAAGATATAGATAATTCTCCATAAAATGCAGAGGCGTTTCCTTTTCTACATTTAAGACAAAGTGAAAAGTTAATTTCAGCGAAGGTAAGCTGATATTCTACCGGTTACGGCGACCTGTTACCACTTGAATTACCAGAAGAATACAGTCTAACAAAATTTTTCTTTATTTTCTACCCCACAGGATGAGGATGAGTTAAACAGGGATATTCTGACTAGAAAGCTTGCCAGTAAGAATCCAAGAGACTTTTGGGAAGAATTAAAAGCAATAAATAACAGTGCAATGTCTCTCCCTGCTAACATTGAAAATGTAACTAGGACTGAGAATATAGTCAAATTATGGAAAAAACACTAGTGATTTATTCAATTCTGTACGAAGGAGCAATAATATTAATTGTGATGTTACCTATAGACCAGATATAAGAGTTAGTGTATTTGAGACTAAATAGGCCATAAAATGTTTAGATTGTAACAAATCATATGGAATTGATGGTATTTCTGCAGAACATCTGAAATTTAGTAGTGAAAGATTAGTGCCTCTATTAGCTTTGTGCTTTACAGGTTTACTGATACATGGTGTTTTGTCAGATACAATGCTATCCGTTGTTTTAGTGCCAGTACTAAAAGATAAAAAGGGTAAAAATCAATAGTAAAGATAACTATAGGCCAATAGCTTTGTATTTTTAGGAGTTTATTAAAAACTCCTAGATTTATAAATAGTGCTCCATCTAGTGCCATTATGCTATTTCTAGTCAATAAGGTGCCTAACTGTGCCAGTGTCATACGCAATTTTGTATTTAGATTTATCACTAGGCTTCGTGAGTTAGTCAATAAAGTAATAGAAGCCATGGTTAGTGGACTGATATCCGATATATTTTATAGATCTCAAATCTGGAAGCATTGGCGTAGGCAACTGCATGTTCATCATGCACAGTGATTCACTGGCCTACTTAGTCAGTGCTCCAGACAACTATCTCTTAACCTTCTATGGACCACTTGTATAATGTTTGTACCTGTTGAGTCTGAAATAGTGTTTGTAGTAGTAGTAGTAGTAGTAGTAGTAGTAGTAGTAGTAGTAGTAGTAGTAGTTCCCCAAATAACACACAATTAGATGCACTGCACTTCACTAAATACAAATAATTTCATGTAAATAATGACAGTGGACTGGCGCGTAAATTCTATTTTTTCTTACCTGCGACATAACGGCAATTGGAGTGAGTCCCAGGGACGACGCCACTTTATGTTCTACCAAATAGAACATATACTCGTCGTACAAAAGGCGAATCAAGTGGAAGGAACCGAAGGAGGCAGCGCTCCTCAGAGTCAGGTCGCGAATAACCATCGAACTAAAAAGAAAGTTAATTTCGTTGACCTTCTTTTGTCTTTAGATCGAGAATATAATTTAACTTTCATGCCATGTACGAAAAGTTTATACAAGTATATACATATGCATATACACCAGAAGACGTGAGCGAGAGGTTTATCCATGTTAATTAAACATTACAATCACATTACATCTATTACCAAAAGTAAAGTACTGTGAGCAACAGTGGAACAGCATCTCTAGTGACTCGACAGATGTGCATAACGCCAGAACAAATCTCCATACAGTGAATTTATGAGCCTTTTCTTTATAGTCCAGGCAATCTAGAGCAAAAATAGCTTCAACCTGGGCAAAATTGCTTCAGAAGCTTTCTAAACTGTTTCCAGCTCAGGAACCATTGCAGAATAACATATCCAAAATCCGACAAAATTGGACCCCGGGAACACCCCCAAAAATGAAATTCAAAATGGCGGACTGGCAGTTTCCTACGAAATACAATAAATTTTAATTTCGCTTTGTAGAGAGAGTTATGACGTTTTTCTTGATCAGTAAAATGTTTTAAAACACATTTTCGTTTCTAAATTAACCTATATGACACTAAAATTGTATTAGGCGGCTAGTATTAAACTATGACGTCACGTAATGTAAATAAAATATACTGTATGGAGTGTATGTGAGAATGGACATTGCTACATCTTTATAAACTTATATTATATACAACTCTTTCATTCCTACTACCCACTATCAAATCTGCGTATTTGTGCTTGTCATTTTCTTTAAAACTGTTATTATGTACTCCTTTTAAATACTGCAACACAGTTTATTAATTTGTGTTTTCTGTTTCAGACTGACTCGGTGTGCGTCCGCCTTCAAGAATGCAGACCCCTGAAGAATTGTGCGTGATTTGTAAGGAGAAATTGGACAGCGGACAGGAAGTGGTTCACATCTCGCAAAAAGGAGCAGATGGTATAAATGCATCCAGCCGCAGCCGTGGAAGCGATGTTGTTGCAACAGCTGGAATAAGTGTTCACGTTGTATGTAGGAAAAGGTTTACGGATAAAAAGACCATTGAAATAAAGAAGCGACAGACCGCAGCCGAGGCAATACCAAGGAAAAGTGCTCGTTTTCATGAATACGCATTTTCCAGTGCTACTCACTGTTTGTTTTGTGATACCTTTGTGGACTTTTTTTCCAAACACAAACCAAAATCAGAGCATGTCAAAATAAGAACTACAGAGTTCTCCGAAACCATAAAAAGGTGCTGTGAAAGCCGCTGCGATGAATGGTCGTTTAATGTAAAAGGCCGTCTGGAGTATTATCTTCGTGATCTTCCTGCTGCAGATTGTGTCTACCATCACACCTGCAGCGTAAATTTTCGAAGTGGAAAAAACATTCCTCGCGCATACTCCTCCGACGATCATGATTCGAAGAAAGGGAGACCAACTAATGAAGAGCAACACCAAGCATTCCTTCAGACCTGTGCTTACCTGGAAGAGAATGATGATGAACAACTGTTGATTGGAGACCTAATTTCCAAAATGGAGGAATATCTTCAAGGAAGTCAGAGCTCTGTCTACGAACGCAGGCACATGAAGAGAAAGCTTTTAGAACGTTACGGAAACAAGATCATAATATCAGGTGAAAGTGGGAAGGCAGATGTAGTAACACTACGAGAGACAGCTAATGAAATTCTTATAGATTATCACAAAAAGTCGAAAGAATATGATATAGATATAGAGCTACAGAAGATTTACCTAGTAGAAGCTGCTGCAAAAATAATCAGAAGTGATATCAAGTCTGTCGACTCGCCTAGAAAAGATGTTACCATCTCCAAATGACATCACTGCAGAAAGTGCTCTTGATTACATTCCCAACAGTGAAATTGCTATTATCAAAAGCATTTGCGGGACAGGATGCTTCAAGAAAAATAGGTGCAATTGGGCAGAGCATTATGCAAGCAACCCGTCCTAGAGGATTACTATGTCCACTACAGATCGGTTCAGCTACACCACAACTTTAGGTCAAAGTACCTTATTGACGTTCTCCATCAGCTGGGTTACTGTTCGTCGTATGCAGAAGTAACAAGATTCGAAAGAAACGCGGCGCTGGCAAGTGGGTCTGGCTCTTTTACTGTTGATGAAAACACTGCAGTCCTTCTAGCAGCAGATAACGTCGATCATGATGTCTGCACTTTGGATGGGAAGAATACCTTTCATGGAATGGGTATGATTGCCGCAATAACTCCGAAGATCAAGATCCACCCTTCTATTCACAGGCGTAATGTTGGTGACAATGACATTAAGAAGATTGCAACCGTTGACATTAGGGAATATAGACACGCGAGAAGCATGTTGAGGGACATCTCATTCCGCGAACTTCCAGTACCCACTGCCACCATAAGTCGACTTAGTCTTCTCTGGCAGATATCTTCAGCAGAAAGATCAGGTCCAAGTTGGTCCGGAACAATGCAGGCAATTCACGGTGGATCAAGTGTCTCACATCCAGGTGTGGCGTCGATCACGTTCCTTCCCATCATAGATATGTCGCCAACTGACATGACCTGCATATTTTCGACATTACTATATTTGAGCAAGATAGCACGCGATCAAAAAGTCCCATGCATTATTACCTTTGATCAGCCTTTGTTCTGGAAAGCTTCCCAAATCATCAATGAACAGAGAGACCTGCAGGACATTGTTTTAATGCTGGGATCATTTCACACTCTGATGAATCTTTTGGGAGCAGTCGGTACTCTTATGAATGGTTCAGGATTGTCTGAAGTACTTCAAGAAATATACGGACCAAATGCCGTGCAACACATGATGTCTGGAAAAGCTGTTTCAAAAGCGATACGTGGTCATATGATAGTAGATGCAGCTCTTAGTACCTTACTAGTCGCAGACGTTTTCCCTCGTAATGAAGATGGAACTCCTCATGACCTCCATAAGGAAGCTTGTGACCTGCTCGACGATGTTATGACCGCCAAACAATCAGTTGAGGATGTGGAATCTTCGAATGCATTGTCTCAGATTGCTACCACTTTGGATGCGAAGAAAACTGACCTACAATCTACTTCGCAAACAAGTCAACTCTGGTTGGAATATCAGCGAATGATCAACATTGCACGTTCCTTGATAACAGCAGACAGAACCGGCTCGTGGGATTTGCACTTGCAAGCTATGCTGGAGACCATCCCCATAATTGCAGCAGCCGGACATCACAATTACCTGAAATCGATATACCTGTACCTGCAGAAAATGTTAAGTTTGCCTTCTGAAAATCCAGCCGTTAACAAAATGTTCCAGGAAGGTAAGTTTGTGGTAAGAAGAAGCGACAGATTATGGGCCGGACTTGGCACAGACCTGGTGATAGAACAAGTACTAATGCGTTCCCTGAAAAGCAGAGGCGGACTGACACGCGGAAGTGGATTTACAGACATCCAAAGGACAACGTGGCTCTTTTCTATGCCTCTGTGTTCCACTTATAACTTAGCAATGCAGGAATACACCAGAGTTTTGTTGGAAAGTAGTGAACAGCACAAGGAAATGAGGGGAAGTAGACAAATCAGGGACAGTAATGACATGAAGAAAGTACTTGAACGTCTGGAATCCTTATCCCCATTCCATTCTACCCCGGGTCTCTGCAACATTGTAACATGGCTAACTGCTGATCCTGGAGTTAACGTTCATCAATTGCATTCAATCGGTACGAACATTGTCGTAAAAATGATTGGGAAACAAGCCTTTACATATTCTGCCAAAAGATCTGACAAAGTGAAACACTAGATCTGCTTCTGCCGTTGTGATCACTGATGCTTCAGATATAGAAGTAGATCCTGCACTACTGTTTCAGAGAATGATGACTGTTGCCACTGGCGGAGACATGAATCTTGAAGATGTCATGTGTTATGAACTGTGTGCATATCCTCCTGCATTGTTCGAATCACGAAGTATCTTGAGGAAACCCGATAAGTCTCAGCTAGCTCATGCAATAATCAAATACACTGACACTTTACGCATGGAAGAAGTTCAAGAAATTCAGTGCACAGACATACGTATTGGATGGTGGATCTCTACTACAGCGTGTTCCTGGCGTCAAGATGAAACATATGACAGCATCGCCAACTCATATGCCGATTTCACTCTGAAAACATATGGAAAAGCAATCATTGTTTTTGATGGCTACAGCAGCTCTCCTACGATCAAGGACATGACCCACAGAAGACGCAGCACCAAGACAAGCAGAAATGTGAATCTCAGTCCAAGCATAAAGTTTGTTGGCCAGAAGGAACACTTCTTGGCTAATGAAACAACAGCAAGCTTTATTTCCCTCGTAGGTGAGATGTTGAAGAAGCACGGGTGTACTGTTCACAACGCAGATGGGATGCTGATGTGGACATCGTTCGTGCAGCAGTTTCCTCATCAGAAATGCACTACAACAGTAATAGGGGAAGACACCGACTTGCTGATTCTCCTTCTGTACCATGCCAAGGACAGTGGTTTCAAGTTGTACTATCGCAGCGATATAAGACGGGGACCATCTCCTAATCCTGTGTATGATATTCTCAGCATTCAATCATTGTTAGGCAATGACATCTGCAAGTATCTCCTGTTTGTGCATGCTTTCACGGGCTGTGATAGCACATCCAGAATTTTTTCGATCGGTAAAGCCAAAGCATTCGACACACTGATGAAGGTGGCTGAACTCCGTTCAGTTGCAAATACATTCTGTTCTGATTGTTGCCAACACTCTGACATTGAAGCCGCTGGAAGAAAGGCAATGCTTCTGTTGTATGGCTGCAAAACACTTGAATCCACTAACGCACTACGTCATCGAATGTTAGTTGAAAAGGTAGCTACAGCTAAATCTTTTGTTACACCCGAACGTTTGCCACCTACCGATGCGTCCACAAAGTACCACAGCTTTCGCACATACTTTCAAATACTAATCTGGAAGTCTACAGAAGAGAAGATCGATGCAGAACAGTGGGGTTGGTATGTAAAGAATAATTCCTACTACCCTACAGCCTGCGACAAGCCACCAGCTCCAAATTATCTACTCAACATGATCCGCTGCTCCTGCAAGACGAAATGTGCTACTTCAAGATGTGGATGCAAGCGTAATGGAATGCCCTATTCAGCCGCTTGTGGCGAGTGCCAAATCAGTGGTTGCGATAACAACCCAAGTACCGGTAATCTATCCGATGATAGTGATGAAGAGGATTAATTTCTGTATGTTTGTGACCAGGTATCACTTCTCTGTAATGAACATAACTTGAAACTGGGAAAAAATAATTGTTGTATTATTGATTATAAAAATCTGTAAAAAGCTATATAACATTATATTTGCGTAATAACTGGTTGTGTTGTATATTGTTGAATTATTTAAAACATTACAACTGAAAGAAAAAGCATCAAATGTATCTCTATAAATAAAAGCGTAAATTATATATTTTTTTTTTCGTAGGAAACATCCAGTCCGCCATTTTGAATTTCATTTTGGGGGTGTTCCCGGGGTCCAATTTTGTCGGATTTTGGATATGTTATTCAGCAATGGTTCCTGAGCTGGAAACAGTTTAGAAAGCTTCTGAAGCAATTTTGCCCAGTCTAACTACAAATTGCCTGGACTATTACTATATTCATACCTACACAAATTTTCTCTTTTCCTTGCATTTTCTACTAAAAAATCCATTTGTTCAATGTCATAAAATTTTTTTAAATAAGAGATTGGTATCGCTCTCAGTCAATTGTTAAGAACACATTAGAACACTGTGCATCTAATCACAATCGTCTATGAAAAGAGAAAAGTGGAAATCTAACCTGTAAAAGGACCATTTGAGCAAGAACTGCCTGGCATGCTTGGAAAAATCTATACTTCCTTCCTGCGGAGTTAATGTCTGGTCAACCACCGTTTGCAACCACTCCGCCCATTGTTCAAGGCTGTTCTGTTGCTGTAGGGTGGCTTTAAAGTCTTCCTCTAGGCGCTCCACGAGGCTCACATCGCACTGGCATACCCACGAAGCCTAAATTGGAAAGTTACAAAAGCTAAAGTTTTCGAGGTTCTCTATCAGTTGTAGAACAAATAAGGTACTCCAGGGGCGTCCACACGAGGGGGCACCAGGGGGCCAAGCCCCCTTATTTTTCAATGGTGCCCCCTCGTTTTTTCGTCAACTGCTTACAGATAGATTTTATCACAAACCCAAAAAACCCAAAATCCAGTCATAATATTTGAAGATAGTAATTGGTTACTATATACATTATTAATATTGTAATTTGCCATATTGTTGATATTTACTATACATATTATTAATATTGTATAATTTCCCATATTGTTGATATGAAGAGAAAATCCTGTGATTAAAATTAAAACGTGTAAAATTTGTTGTGGAGAACGCGACTACGAGATCGTTAGGAAGGATATCTTGTACATTACTTAAAGAGCTGAATACTGTCTTCAATAACCTTCTCAGTCCCATGACAATTATATCACCGTGTAACACAAAATTTGTCCATGAGTTAAAACTATTATTTTCTGATTTTTTAGGGCATAAATAAGTAAAAATGAGCAGTCACCAAGTTCAGACTTCGGTTCTGAGTTCATGAGATCGATTTATTGATTTTTTGCCATTTTTGCTTATTAATTTAAGGGTTTTTCACACTATCTGCTTTTAAATCAAATGAATCCTGTTAAGTATAATTTTAATTGATGTTAACACGATTATTATGATAAATCAATGATGAAAAGTGAAGTTCTCCAGGCCCCGTCTTTAGAAATGAAAATAAAAAGGAAACGAGTAGGGAATAATTATGTATTATAATATGTTAATACACAGACAGTGATACAGTGCAGTGATGCAGAGCGTTGATAAAGAGTATTGCTACGGAGAATTGATACAGAATTGATACAAAAATTCTAGCGTTATAGTTTAATCAAAAAGAAGTTTGTCTACGAGATTGGCGATTGTATTTCAGTTCACTCTCACGCAAAAGGTTCCAGATATAGTCCCCCATCATACTTTCATTGTACTGTCCCCTTGTAGCGTTCCTCGAAAGAGCTGACATCCTGGTGAAATCTTTCACCTTGTTCTTCTGAGTAGTCTCCCATGTTTTCTTTGAACTCATCAAGGTGGGCGTGTAGTACGTGCAGTTTCAGCGACATCCGGCAGCCCATGCTCCGGTACGTGTCCACAAGTTCGTCAACGATTTCCCTGTAGTTCTCTGCCTTGTGGTTTCCGAGGAAACCTTTGACTAGAGAAACGAAGCTTGTCCAAGCTGCCCGCTCAACCTCAGCCAGCTTCTCAGGAAAGCTGTCGGAGTCAATAAGTCGCTTCACCTGAGGGCCCACAAATACTCCTGCTTTGATCTTCGCCTCCGACAACTTCGGGAACAGCTCCTGGATGTGCTTCAAGGCCTCACCCTCTGGATACAGCTGTTTAACAAACTGCTTAATGATGCCCAATTTGATGTGCAGGGGTGGCATCAGCACTTTCGTTGGCTCCACCAGCGGCTCTTGCTTCACGTTATGGGCCCCAACCTCATAGCCGGTCCTGAGGGGCCAGCTCCTCTTCTCGTAGTGAAGGGCTGTATTTCGGCTATCCCAGAGGCACAGATAGCAAGGGAACTTGGTGAAGCCTCCCTGAAGCCCCATCAAGAAGGCCACCATCTTGAAATCGCCAATGACCTCCCAGCTGAATTGGTCGTACTTCAGTGCACTCAGCAGGATTTTGACGTTCTGGTACTCTTCTTTCATGTGCACTGAATGAGCCAGAGGAATCGAGGGCCACTGATTTGTGTTGTGCAGTAAAACAGCCTTGAGGCTTTTAGATGAACTGTCGATGAAGAGCCGCCAGTCAGAGGTGTTGCAGGGAATGCCCACAGCGTCGAAGAGTCCTCTGATGTCATGGCAGTAGCACAACCCATCTCTAAGAGTGAAGAACACTGAAAAGCCGCGATGCCGCTTCCTCTGGGAAGTAATTCGAACGCTGTCGTCCAGTAAGTCCCACTGCTTCAGTCTGGAAATGAGCAGCTCGGCGTTGGACTTTGTCAAGGCCATTTCCCTGATGAGGTCGTTGATGTTCTCTTGGTTGGGGTAGTAGGGGCACCTTTCACCGGCCATCCGGCGTCGACGGCGCGCAGCAGATGACGCACCTTGCTCCTCCTCGGAATCATCATAGCTTGCTTCTTCTGCTGGACAAGATTGATCTCTCAAGGGAGGCTGTGGCACAGGTAGGTCCGTCGCGTTATGGGGAACAGGTGCAATAGATGACGGAATGTCAGGGTACTCAATGGGAGGCGCATTCTTCCCCTTTCTTCGTTTTGTTGGGTCCACCATACAGAAATAGCAGTCCGTGAGATGGTCTGAGGGCTCACGCCAGACACGGGGGATAGCGAAACTCATTGCCCTCTTCTCTCCTCTAAACCAACCTTCAAGAGTGCGGCGGCAGTAGTCACAGATGACATGTGGTGCCCAGCGTTTGTCTTGGTCACCGACTGGCATTCCGAAGTAGGCATGATAGGCTTCCTTTGCACGGGTGCAACTGTCCAAGCAGTGTTTTTTAGCCGTCTTTGCGAAGAACTCGCCGCACACGTAGCAGAAGGAATCCGCTGGGTATTTGCAACCACGAGCAGCCATAACAGTAACTTCGTCACACGTCACACGTCTGAAAAAGTAAAAATAATGGATTAATTTAACCCTATATGGACATAATTCTTATTTTTGTCTTAAATTTTTTTTACCTATATTAAACATTCATTTAGAGTACTTTGAACATAAATATGTGATTTTTAATGTAATATATATATATAATAATATATATATATAATATATATATATATAATATATAAAATTATATAATGTATATATATAATACAAATTGGACAACCTTATACCACGTGGCAAAGAAGGCATGGATGTCAGAGCCATCAATATTGTTACGTTTCAATAAAATATTCTAGTGCTCAGTTTATCAGAATTGTTTTATATTACTTCAGCCACTCTAACATATATTGAGCAATAAAAAATTATTCAACTTACCTTTAATCAAATAAAGTGATAAAAAATAAAAAACGAACTGCGTAACCATACACTTTTACTTCTACTGACGCACTAACTTATTTTTTTCATTAAAGCTCGGTTTTCTGCAGTAGGAGTTGCCAATTCGTGATATAAACTCCTTGAACCGTTACAAATTTGACGATATCGTCATTTAAGTTAAAATGTACTTGTTTCGGTAAATATATAGTAAATTTTGAAGCGTTTACAGATCTGTCGCAGATGTCCATATAGGGTTAAAAAATAATAATATTCTTTATTTCACAAAATCGATGTACTGACAACAAACCCGAAGTTTAAAATCACTGACAGCTTTTTTCCAGTGATTTGAAGCATAATGAATCAGAAAATAAAGGTTATTGCCCAGAAACAAAGAAAATTTTTTTTTTTGTTACACGGTGAAATTATTTATATGTATATTATGTAAGAATAATAAACTTGTATAATGTATATCTACCAAGTTATTGTGTATCTGGTTTCACCCTAATATCATGGACATACAAAGGATGTCTAAAAAAATCCTTATTTTTCAGTATTTGAAGCCCTATAATTTGCTCTCCTAACTGCCTCCAGAAGGCAGGAAATGCTGTCCCAGACAACGTAAATTTCAAAAATTTCCCGGGGGAGCATGCTCCCGGACCCCCTATAGCTCGCAAATACTTGTGGCCCCTTACTTAATTGATCCTGTGGACGCCCCTGCTCTTACCCATACACTTTTTACATTTGCTTTTGTTACCTTTATTTTTGTAGTGGTACAACTACAACTTCTGTCAGTCACCCAGTATACACAATTACACATACTTTCACAAGTTTTTGGCATATCTTCCACAGCCATTTAATTATTTCGCTACATATCCCATCATTACCTGCTGACTTTCCTTTCTTTAGCTTGCATATTGTGCTCGTTCAACCTCTTCTAATTTAATGACTTTCACTCCGTAGTATACGTTTCTGCATACACCACCAAAACCAACGACTTTCAAGTTTGCTTCCTCTTCATCTGAGCTCACTGAAATACTTCTTTTTATCTTTTTTACCTCTCGAATATTAGCTCATTCTTTACTAACACACCCATTCTTGCCTTTCATATCACCAGTCATCCCATAAAATTGACCTTTGCATTTCCTCACTTCTTTCCAGAATAATTTTGTGTTCTCTATCTCAAGTCTTCACCTACTCTTTTTACCACTCGCTTAATATATTTCTTGCATTCTTTAGTACAACTCATTACATCTCGCTATTTGGGTTCCCCTTCAATATTATTATTCACATTCAGCTTCGTTCTGCACAAAGAGAGTAAGTCAAAACCCCCTACCCGATAAATATCGTCTACTTACACTCTTTGCATCCTCATTATAGCTTTACTGCCATAACTTCCACAAACCGATACTTGTACACTAGGCCGGGTCGAAAAGGGGTCAAGGTCAAGATTTTGCTTCGGTACATATTGTGAGGTTGATCATTTTGTAATAGTAGTATCCACACCAAAAATCAAGGCTGAGAGACCTTCGCTACCCCCCCTACCGATACTCACTTTTTTCCATATGAATTTGTATGGGAAATAGGCCAAAAATCGAAAATCGTAAAAATCGACCCTAAATATTAATTTTTTTGCTTTCGGATGGCCAAAATCGGGTTCTCCGGCACGAATTACATTAGAATAGACCATTCACCAACTTTTTTTGAGATCGGGGTGTAAGGGGTAGGCGGTAGGGTCTTAAATCCGGTGCTGACTCATAGCACCGGATATAAGACCATATATTACATTATTTTTGTTTTGTTTTCTTTCCAGATTCCTATTTAGGTACCTAGAACGTTAAAAGTTTGTATTAAAATACGTTATTTAATTTTAAAATATCAGTAATAAATAAAATATAGTTAAAATCTTATTAAATTAAATTATGGCTACTAGAAAAAGAAGCCACAATCCAGGACGATTAAATCACGCCAGGTAGCTGACTTTGGCTAATAGGGTTCTCCGCCTATACATTTCTACATCAAATCATGATACTAACCTAAAAGATCTTGTCATATTTGTCATCAATTTTTATGCCCCTGCGTGGTTTCAAATAAAATTACACCCAAAAGCCAGTGAGGGTGCGCGAAATTTTTGGTTTATGACAATTCTTCGAAATTTAGATGTAAAATTCAAGAAAATTATTGAGCCGGTCATGAAAAACAACGCTTACTTCGCTAATCCTGAAAATATACTCCTGTCAATGGTTTCTGACGAACGATTACATATTAGAGAGCTAGCAATTCAAAAGATAATTCTTTCCAGAACTGGGTTTTCAGGAGCCAGAAATTTTGAGCTACCAAGATCTATAAATTTTCTAGCAAATGATTATATTGATTTGATTAATTGGAATGAGCAGATAATCACTCCTCCACCTTTGCTAAGTAATTTTACCAATGAGCAATTGCTTCAGATTAGAACTAAACCTCTAGAAATACTAGATTTTCCATGTCACAGCCAAAGCGTTGAACGGGGTGTGAACTTAGTAACTAAATCTAGCCAGGAAAGAATTGGTTATATTAATCGGCATAAATTTATTTTAAATACTTTAGAGTCTAGAAAAGAACTGCCTACTTTTGAGTGGAAAGGTCAATGGAAGGAATAAAAAAAATCATTAGTTTTAGGTCAAAAATTTTATTGAATTTCTGTCTCTTAATTTCTAAATTTCTACCAATAATAGCTAAAAATGTATGTATTAAATTTTTTTTTTCAGGCATTTTTGTATTTTTTAAATTTTTTTTTCATTAAAAAATATAGCTGTTTTATAAGCGAACTTTTGTAATAATAAAAAAATTTCGAAGTAAATCGCAAATTATCTCGAATTTTACGAATTTTCTGAAAAAACTGAAACCGGTAGGGGGGGGGGGGTCCTCAGAATTCAAAAATATTTTACTAGGGTGTTACTATGATTGATTGAACCACCTCACACTATGTACCTAAGAAATAAAAAATTTCGACCCGGCCTATTGTACACCTTTTGTGAACAATCAATTGAATTTAAAATTCCAAAACATTAAAATGTCAAATTCAAACTTCACAACTTTATCAAAATGTTTGGAAGTCACCTTATCAATACCTCTGATCCGGCCTAAATATGCAAAAGTCATGCATCAACAAATTGTTTTCACAGTCTTTTGTTTTATACTCCAAAATACAACATGTGATAAAACTCAGCCATATTAATGATTCCCCAACATTCAATTCATCCCTTTCAAAAGAGAATTTGATAACAATGTAAAACGGTGACGTATAACTAAAACAATGATTATCTCTGTTTTCAAGGGAGATCGAGGAAAGTCCAAACTATGGAAATTACTAGAATTTAGCTTCGTCATCTGCAGAAGACAATTTGCTCCAAAATTTGACAATAGTATAAAACTCAACTGGACTATCTCTGGAGTTTTATCGTATAATCCATTCCATACTCGCACACAGTCGATCCGCTCTTACGCAGATATTTTAACCTCCTTACCTGTTCCTGAACATTGTGAAAGTCAACTCTATTCAGGTCTGATAACATCTGAGTGATTTGGGAAGAATTTTGAAGGACCGCTCTGGCCGCCTGAGCCAGGTGATTTAGAGAGGTGTACCTCCGCAACGTTTGAGCTAACGAAGACACGGCAGTTACCTTTTTTAAAAAATAAAGTTATCACTAGAAGAAAGTAGAGCGGTATTTGCCGGTCATATTGTACCCCAAATATTTTAAAATAATGGCCAAGAAACCACGAATCAACAAACCAATTTTAATGATGCGAAGGCGCATTACTTCATTAATCAGACCTCATCTACAATAAATAAATATTAATACAAAATCATCGAGTATCGTAAATATCGAAAATGAATAAATATCGAAAATGAATATGGAAACTTACTTTAACTTCAACAACTTCCGTGGGATACCCAACGAGCGAATTGGTGAGCCAGCCTTCGAGGCTCTTTGCGAAGTTCCTGATGGACTGCGTGAGCGCGGATGGGATCGATCTCAACACGTCCGGAATAAGCACCTTCACGATATTCTGATAGAACTGGTAGTCTACATTCTTTATGAACTCCAAAACAGGCGGTAACCTCAGTAAATTCTATAAAATTTAAACATTTAATAAAATATAACGTCTAAGACCAGACTTTTAGTTTCTGTGCTGTGAATGAAACACGAATAAACAGCCAGAAAGAAATATTTAATTTCACATAGAACACAGACATTGAAACTACTGAAGTATCCGAGAAATACGTGAACGACATCTCTCATTAATTTAATTATAGAGTTCAGTATCTCTTATGAATTATGGACGAACTCGAAGCACAACAAAAACAACAATCTATTTACTTGAAACGATCTTTACCTGAAGTACATTCGATGGAAACTTTGAGGCAAGTTCTCCTTCGTCTTCCTCCGAAGCGTCGCTAGAGTTCGTCTTGTCGCTGCTGACAACGACGTTGTTGTTTCCCAAACCCCAAAACCGTCTCCAGACTGTCTCCATCAAATGAAACTGAAAACAAACCAACATTATTCCTTTTACCTAACAAGCCGAAAACTATGCAGTACTTCATCTCATAACTTGGAAGGGGACAAAATGACTATTAGAGCCTGGTGGTCTATTATACTGATTCGCGCTAAGGCTATCATTCCCGAGAAGCTACTCTTGCTGTGAGCCAAATTTCGGTATCAGGATAAAAGTTACTATTTTTTTGTCATTATAGATTGCTTAGTGCCTTAATCTATTCTATCAGTGATGTGGAACTCCATTACGATCTCCTGCAACGATCCATAGGTACTATGATTCGGTTGTGCATTTGGTATGCGAACTGAGATGCAGGTGCAGCAATATGCGGTCTGCGCGAACTCCATCTAGTACGAAAGATAACCTTCGAATAACAGATGAGAATGTTATGTATCGGTGCAATATTAAATCAATCTGCGTGACAAGTCCTCAAGAGTGAAATTCAGGTATCGCATCTTGTTTTACACGATGACGTTTCATTTGCACCATTAATTCATCTCATTAGATATAACGGGAAACCTTCTATTTAACGAATAATTTTGTAAAACAAACTAAATTTCAAAATATGTTAGGTTACCTGTAAATTGTATATAACTTCTAAGACATTCTCGCAATGTTCTTGATAGAGAGATCGGAAGGCTTCTATGTGTTGTTTTGAGACACCATTCGCAAGAGGAGTTACGATCGCGATCTCAGGAAGAATCGGCAACGTTCGACTTATGTCTCCGAGGAACTGTTGATTCTGTACCGTCTGAAAACAAAACAACAGTCTTACGCAAAATACGAGTGTTGCGTTTTAATCTTCCTTATATTACATTGCTTTCTATAATGGTAGTTAAGACCGTCAATGATCCAGCAATATCCATTCGACTGGTGGAGTTATTGTACAATATGTACACCACAAACAAATACGAGGGAGCAGTTGGGATTCAGAGAAAAAGAAACCTGTAAAGAACTTTAAGGATAGGTACATCTTATCAGTTTCAAAGCAGGGAACCTTAAATGCAAGATATAACTTCCTTCCTCGTAAGAATTTCTCCGCGACACGTAGAACCTACTTCCAAGGAAAACATCTATCTTATTTCAGAAAATAGCTACAACGGGCAATGCACTCGAACCTGGGGCGAAGGTTCCGAAACCAACTGCAAGTGAGACTCGTACGTGTCATTGTTCTTGGCGCCTCCCGTAGAGGAGACAGTCCGCCCTTGTTGGTGTGCGTGGTGCGAGGCTTCCTGCGTCGTCTGCAAAGACTGACTCTTCTTCGCCTGGTTGCCTTGGTGGCGGAAACTGATTGGTGTTCCGTCTTCAGAAAGATTATTCAAATTCGAGTTGGGCTTTACACGAATGCCGTAATAGTGGTACTTGCTGTTCCCTCTGAGGTAACGAGAAATAATTTCGATGATTTACGGAATTAACACTTTATAAAATTAATAAACATTTCTTTAATTTTAGTCAGCCAAATATTGTTGATATGTTCGCAAAAATAATAAAAATAAAAAAAAATAATGAAAATGATGGTTGAACGAAAGCTGTAAATTATGCATCATGAAATAAAGTGACGTCAGATTGAATTCATAACCAAATGCTTTCACAATCCACAAAAATTTCATTGTATGGAAATGAAACCAATGAAAAATCTCGGGTAAACTATTTAGTAATATTAAAAGGATTCCAACATTTGCGGACTATAAAACTAACTGAAAGAAGGAAAATATAAGACGATAAAATAAATAGGACAAAATATAAAATTGGGGATGGAAAGGGCATAGTAAGAAACCCTTCGGCCAATCAATGTCGTCTTTTGAGATTAGCGCTGTTGCTATGGTAACAAGGAATAGTAACACGACTGTCAAATGAGAATTCCAATAACCATATCCCTTTTTCTCGCTAATCAACGTAATCCAATTCACCCTTTTAAATTTAGTTTCAACATTGTTAAAAGAATATTTTATAATAATTGAAGATTATTGAAAATTAAGCCAATTTTCAAATAATCAATACTATTACCAACACTCGAGAAATTCAAATATTGCGCAACCAATTTGGAGCACCATTAAATATTTAGTAGCGAGTAACTGAAGGCAAAAGTGCGAGAGTTTTTTTTTTTATTATAATTCAATTTCATCCTAATTTCTTCCTTTTGATATCGAACGAGACTTAAATTTTAAATTAAATTTATTTATTTTATTAATAAATTAATTTTAAAAATAAATAATTTACCTTGTTCCGAGCCTGCGAGTTCGAAGTCCCATGAAAACGCTTCGAATGAGTTTCCCGAAGGAAGCCGAATTCACGGGATCCAACTTGTGGTCCGCGCAGTGGTACAAATAGTGGTTGTATAAAGTGGAACGAGGCAAGCTAACCCCTTCCGCGGTCTCGTAATTATCCAAAAGCCACTGAACCTGAAGTTTAAAGTTCGAGTTAAATCGTAAACAACGCATTCGAAACCCGTCAACTCTCTCGTTAATAAACATTTATATAAAAATCAGTTTACGTCAGACCAAAAATTAAAAAAAAAAAAAAAATGAGAACGGAAAAGTAAAATATAAAATTGCTAAATCAAAATTTTGATCCATTATTAAAATAATGATTAAAATACAGATGTAAATATATTATTTAAATCGTTACATTCACCTTCGAATTTCAAATCGGTATAACAAAATAGAAATGGTCTTCAAGTTTTAAATGTGAAGCCATTTACTAAACCAACTCTTCTTTACCCAAAATAGAAATCAGAGAAACGGAGAAATCATCGTATACAAATGTAATCTACAATAAAGAAGTAATTAACTTAAAAGTGAATAGAATCATGCTGAAATGTCGAAAGCGGAACAATCAAAAGGAAATACTGAACTCGTACTTACAGTTGCGGGAGACACTCTCGTCGCGTGGGCAATATTTGCTTGAGCCTCAGCATCTAGGTTAGGCGTCCCAATCCCCCCACCAGAATCTGCGGATGGGGCGGATCCACCGTCACCACTCACCATGTAGGTGACACCGCCGTCCTGTCAAAGCATCGCGTTAGGGTGCCAACAGAAACACAAACACACGGTGAGAGCCAAAGGGTGGCACAAACCAAGAAAGAAAAAGTACCCAAATAAACGCTGGAGATTGTTTTAAAATATTAAAAATATTTACGAAAAATTAAATAAAAATAAATGAATTCTGTACCATTTTATAACTCTTTCATCAACTTTACGAATGAATGAAAAACGAAAACTAAACATTTACGCTTCTTCGTATTCTTAATATTAAACAATCAGACGGAGAGGGAAACCGTTTTAAACGTACTTTAATGCAACATTCAAAACGACGCGATAACGGGCTTCACATAAACACTATCTCGTATCCATTATTAAAATAATCAACGTTCAGATTAATTTCTGATTCTGGTGACGAGCCACGGGCGGAAGCCTCGTCAAAACATTCACCCTCTACATACTTGGAAATGATTCTGCGAGTTGCTCGTACCTTGAATGGGTATATGATCAGAACTGTTCTGCGTAAAGCAGTGAAACCTTTCCTCAAAATTTAATTCAACTCGCTGATATTGACATGTCTTAAACGTTTATTTATGATTCGGAGGTCTGAGCATTCCATTCGGCTACGACAAAATAAAAATTAACAAAAAACTTGGCGATATTTGATCACCCGAAGAAAAAAAACGCTTTCGCGTCCAGAGGTATTTTTAAATTGCTAACCCTCTCTGCGTTCCAGCCACTGGACAACATTTGAGAGTAGATAAAAATTTTTACTGACGAGCCACTTTGGATGAAATATGCGGCGTTTTTCTGCGTCTATCTGTAGGAAGTTTCAATGTACTTGGATTAAACCTTTTTAAGTTATAGGGTACTCACGCGGTTATTCGTGGTTCACCCAACCATGAATCGAGATAACCGTGATTTATTAACTGACCGTTGTGCACTTATCCGTGATCATGACATCGAGCTAACCTTGATTGGCACGGTGTTTACATGCGCTCGCCTCCCGCCAGCCCACCACAACGTATCTCAGTCACTCTCTCCCCACGCTTCATAGACTACGTACGTGCACTTGTGACTTCGCGTCTTTCGGGGAGTATAAACTACTTAACTGTATATTATTATACTGTAACAGAATAATACTGCGTATGGTGGAGCGCGAGGTGGGAGGCCAGTCAGCGGTGGCGGGCAGCAGCGGACCTCTAAGTTAACCGCGAAATCGGGTTATTCCTGATCATAGACCGCCCCACCCCCTCACCGATTCACGGATAACCAGTGGGTACTGTAATTTTTTTTTTTGTTGCTTCTCGTTTTTATACACCCCTCTCCCACTTTTGAAGGTAGTAACTTCTTGAGAGATTACTACCCACTCAACGTCATTCCCTCCCATAACCATTCCTATCCACGATCCGCAAATGAAAAATGCTAAAGTAAGAAATCCGCATTTGAGGAAAGTTTCTTGGTTTGAGAAACGAAGAAACGATGTCACTCCATTCCCATTCAGGTAAAGGCGCCAGATGGGAATAACTAATATTGTTAAATCTATCTTGATTTAACCCAATCTAATATTAGCCTAGCCTAACCTAACCTGGACGAAAATGAGAATGGCACGAATTCGGAATAGACCGTTTTGAAAATGCCTCCGTTGAAATTCTCGTTCTCGCTTTCCCATTTTTGGGCGAGGAATAAAATGGAAATGACATCGAGTTGGATGATACAAATTGAGAATTGGTCCTGACCATGTTATTATTTCTCAGTTGTCTGGCATGCTCTTGTTCATTTGTAAGTCACTTCTGTATCCGCAGGGATATATTATAGAATAAAATTGTTATGATATACTTTTGTGTTTGTGTTCTAAATAATAAAAGAGCATGCTGTGAAATCCAGATTCTAATGGGCATGGAGAAGTGAGAGCTATTGTAATTAGCTGACCGGTCAATCACTGCCCAGTGGCCTCCATCCTAAACCCTGCCCTGCCCGGGGTCTCTCCAAATTACTGCCCAGTTCAGGGGTCCACACAGTCCTAAATCCGGCCCTTTGAGGCGCCGAAGAACGCCTGTACATATTTACATATACGCGAGCGCAAATAGTTCCGCCAGCCGATTGGTCGTTTGTAATTGCATAAACGCGGATCACGGTCACGTATACCAAATAACGTTCTCTATTTTGTCGATCGTGTACAAGTATAAGCGAATCCGCGTAAATCGAGATCCTTATAAAGCAAAAATAAATTATATGAGAAACGGTACACAAACTGGAAAAGGTCCCCAAGTTTATATTAATGGTTTAAAAGTAAATTCTGAAATTACTATGACGATAAACAATATTAGTTCCTTAGTTGAAGAGTTCAAGTGAAAACCTAATAGGAAGAAAGACATCACTTGGGTTCACGTTACCACATCAAGTGAAAAATTACTCGTGTCACCCACCCACGAGCGCAGCAACGAAGGAATGGATTGCTTTCATTAATGGGAGTCACCGGGGAAGGAACGTTACCCCGGGAGAAATTGCGAACCCCATACATTTATACATCTACAATGGTCGAACATACAGTATAATTAAAGAGTGTTTTAATAATTTCAAAGACAAGAAAATTGTAAGTACATAGTTCTGTTAAATTTGTAGGTTACACGAAACACGAAAAACGTCCCATTTATTATTCTATTTAATTCGACTAAATGTTTCACTAAATTTTTATCTCAACCCCTCGAAACATATCGAAGTGTGACTAATATAATTTAGACTTATTTAAAATTAGGTGCTACTATAGCGTGATTCCTACCGGTGACTTCGATACTATAGGGTGATTCCTACCCGTTTTGGTTCGAAACTACAGTTCTGTAGTGTGTGATTCCTATCCAAGGTATAAATGAAAATATAATAAATATAAAATGCTATTTATTATTCAATTTTATTTATTTAAAAAATAGTTTCGGTGCTACTATAGTATGTGGTCTACCTACGATTGGTTAGGTTTAGTCACGATATTTTCGTTAAAACTAACGAAAATATCATGACTAAACCTAACCAATCGTCAAGGGCGATGGACATTGGAATGTAAACAAGCAATCAGTAAACAAGGTAAGAAGCTATAATTAAAAGGTAGACCGCCGAATCGAGGTAGGAATCACGCTATAGTAGCACCTAAAATTATATAGCTTTACATTGTATTAAATAGGCTTTACAACATAAATTGGGCTTCATATCAATCATACGAGATGATTATCTTAATAATGCCATTTGGTTTTATTTTGTGATATTTGGGTTCAGTAAAATTTACTTTAGCCATTCGTAAGGCATCAAACTTTAATATATTTGAAGACTGGGCCCTTAAAACTGTCATCCTTTCCACGCGTCAACCGCTTATAAATCCGGTATCGGTCCCCTTAAAATAAGACGCAAAGGCAAGGAGAACTGACAAACCACGCGAGTATGACTATAATACTGAGACGTACTCGAGAGTCAACGTAAGGTGAATCGCGAACGGACTCGCTATTTAGAATTTAGACCCGTACTCATCCGATCGAGAAGACCATAATGTCGACACTAAAGAACTAACTTAACTTAACCTAACTTAGTCTCACCCACAATATACTTGTCGACAGAATGTCAAATCAATCAGGTGTTGTAATCCCGTAGAATTTAACTTATTCCGAAATCAAATCTTCTAAATTCAAACTTGCACTTGTGATTAAAAAAAAAAAAGTTATACTTCTTATTCTTTGAAGTTTGTTCTCGACAGCGTTATAAAAAAGACAAATGTAAGTATTGAAGTTTGTTCTCGACAGCGTTATAAAAAAGACAAATGTAAGTATTGAAGTTTGTTCTCGACAGCGTTATAAAAAAGACAAATGTAAGTATTGAAGTTTGTTCTCGACAGCGTTATAAAAAAGACAAATGTAAGTATAAGTCGTCTTCTGATCAATAATTTAAAAATGAACAGCGACCAACCAACTAATGTTGGAAAAAAATTGAACCTTTTCCGTTCTATGGGCACCATTGAAATGAGAGAAATTAATATTTTTTAAACTTGTATATATATATCGAAACCTACGGTAAAATTATTGAATACCCGGTTGGGTTAATTGAATGCCCGGTTAGGCCAACTGACGATTAAGTCGTGATATTTTCGTTAAAACTAACAAAAATATCACGACTTAACCTAACCAAACGTCAAGGGCGTACATTTAACCTAACAGGGCATTCAATTAACCTAACAGGACATTTAATTACTCTAATCGGGCATTCAGTTGACCTAACCGGGCATATACACTATATAGTATATGTTACAGTCAAAGTGTGTAACCAGCCATTTCGCGTAATGGCTGAAACTTTTAGTCATTTCGCGAAATGACTAAAATCTTCAGCCATTGCGCGAAATGGCTGAAATTCCACCTTGGTCATTTCGTGAAATGTCTAAAATGACTTTTGTCATGAATTCATAGAAATAACAAACATCAACAAGGTGCTCTTCCAATATGTGCTCTACCGCGAAACTGTGATCTACCATATTCCAATACGTGCTCTACGTGCTAACCGGGCAAATGATCTTGTACGAAATGACCAAGGTGGAATTTCAGCCATTTCGCGTAATGGCCAAGTGGAACAGCCATTTCGCGAAATGGCTGGTTACACACTTTGAAACATATATAGCCTAGGTCTTTGCGCGAACTAAGAATAAGACGTCCTATAGATTACGTCCAATTTTCAACGCAAATTATCGTCAAATTTTTGAACAATAGACAAATTTTTTTTGTTTTTATTTATGTTCATAGCTGTTAAATTAAATAAACTAAATTTCTCCTATTCAAAATGTACTGATTATTAATAAAAAGTTAAAATAAGTTTAAAAAATATTAATTTCTCTCATTTCAATGGTGCCCATAGGACGGAAAAGGTCCAAAAATTGAACAAAATTATGGGAGCAATTGTAGTTTACGTCCCCCCCTGTGGTGCCTAGGGTAGTTTACGTTCCCCTACATTATCCTAGTGTAGTTTGCGTTCCCCAACTTTGCCCGCGTATACCTAATCAAATAAAACGTTAAAACTAACGAAAATATTATGACAACCTAACCAATCGCCAATATATATATATATATATATATAAACTACTTTTGCGCGTCTTGCGTAGGATTACGGGGGCTTCACCTCCAGTAAATGGGCGTCACGTGACACTATTTAAAACTAAACTTCTACTCCAGCTAAGTAGCTTCCAGGAAGATGAATAAGTCTATCCCGACGTTTTGACTCCCGAGAGTTCCCATCAAACCTACCATTATCTAAAAACATCAAGTGTTCTAAAACCAGACCCGTCCAGCGCCTCTTACTACATTTATTGGCAAAAGAAACATTACTACTTGTACCCTATCCTAACCAGCCCTCTCATCAAGCAGTTCCCATTTAATAATTTTAAAAAAAGGAAGGAAGGAGCCAAAGAAAGAAAGGGTAAAAGGATTGTCTTCCCAAAATAACTTAATAAAGCTATTTGGAGGTTTTGAATCTCGAAGGTTACCATCTATTAAAAACACGTAAATAACTGCTTCTATCTATAATCTATTTATAATCACCGCTTCTATCACAATACACAAACACTATGTACGTAAAGAGTAGCCATCGGCTATTCGAAGGTTTTGACTCTCGAAAAGTCTCATCAAGCTTCCAGTCTCTACCAGTCATCTGAGAACTCCCAGTGCTCCGCAACCAGATCAGACCCGATCAACAACCTCCTACTACATCTAAAACAAAAAGGAAAACCGGGGCACGACCGCGGCGGGAATTACAGGACCAAAAGGAAGCCACAAAGACCTTTCGGTCCACTCGGGAACGTTCATGTTATTAAACTCGTGCATTTTTAAATTATTTTAGCAATAGTAAAAAAAAATGGATAGAAAAGCATAAGGCTCTCTCACAACCTTCCGCTCCCCCCCCCCAGAGGCAGGTACGAATAAAGGTTGAAGAAAATACCTCGGCCCTGAAAAGTAGCCAAGGAAATTTTACAAGAAAGAAGAGAATATACTGTATAAACTAGTTCGAAAATTACGTTATTCACCCACAGAAATCGTACACGAGAGAACATGGTTGTATAAACACTATTTGTGCTAATTGTATATCGACTACTTGGTATCGTCACAAAAACCTCGAACATATGTTTTGATTTTATACAAAATATTTACAGCTCTAATTACCAAAATATCGGGCCAACAAAGATCCCATGACCCACTCACTCCAGGCTAGTTCGTTGGAGAGAAACTAACGCAAAAGTGGGCGGAGTTTCGGATCTTCATATAAATAATATTTGATAGACTGTACGTTGGTGAGAGATGCGGAAGTTGGCGGAGACGTCTGTAAGCGACATTTCCACACGTCATTCTGTTACTATTCATATACATACTGTATATACACAATGCAGAAAGGTGTCTGCAACACAAACTAACGAAAATTGCAATAAATTGAATACAAATATGGATGTTCTTTTGACTAGCACAAGACCAACATAGAGCATTGTTGCTTTCAGTGGTGATGAACAATGTACGAAAGCCTCGTCACTCGTCAGTACTTTGACTCCCTATTTGCTTGGTAATGCCGCTGCGAACTGCTCATACCCTGAAATGGGCGTATGCGCGGAATAGTGATCTATGTATGTGAAAAGATGTTTAACGCTTCATA
Source organism: Bathynomus jamesi (assembly GCA_023014485.1). Classification (NCBI taxonomy): domain Eukaryota; kingdom Metazoa; phylum Arthropoda; class Malacostraca; order Isopoda; family Cirolanidae; genus Bathynomus; species Bathynomus jamesi. Next base: position 129,210 of record JAJOZX010009633.1, on the reverse strand, counting down.
TTGCCATTTAAACCATGAATGCATCGCTGAATAATATATAACCTGAAGACTAGAGCTTCTCACGCGACTGGGGAGCTCCAGTCTTCAGGTGGCGTACACGGGGGGAGGGGGGGGGCTTGATCTTCAGGTGGGTATAAACAATTTTAAGCGGTATATCAAAGTTAATTTTGCACACACTAATATATATATATATACAGGGTGAGTTAAAAGTAGCGCCCGATTTCTGTTTTTTCGGCTGTCAGATTGTGCATCGATCACGAGGGAGGGCACTTTGAAAATTGCAAGTAAAAGAGCTTGGTACAGTTCCGTAATAATTTTCCCCCGAATAAATGGTTAGATAAACATGTCATTCATTTATTTCTACCTTCTTGTACACTGTAATACAAATGGCAAACAAACAATCAACTGACAGAATTCGGGCGCTACTTCTGACTCACCCGTATATATATAATATTTTTTTAATTATTTTTAACATTAGAATTAACCAACTGGTTAGGTTAATTGGGATCACCTGAAGATCCGTCACCCCAGCCTTTTTTAGTTAGCTTTATAAGGCTAACTAACGAAAATATCACGACCTAACTAACCTAACCAATCGTTAGGTCAACTGTACGCCCTTGACGATTGGTTAGGTTAGGTCGTGATATTTTCGTTAGTTTTAACGAAAATATCACGACTTAACCTAACCAATCGTCAAGGGCGTACAGTTAACCTAACCGGGCATTCTTGTTTTTTGCTTTACAGTACCAAATATAATAAATTATTATTAAAGACTTTTTTTTCCACCTATAAAAATGGGGGCTCTTTTTCAGATGAAGAAAGTTGGGGGCTCTAGTCTTCAGATGGTGACATTGGGGGCTTTAGTCTTCTGGTGATCCACCTTGATTAACCTTGGTTTTGCTTCCGCCCGAATTGTTCATTTTGACGAAGGTCAAGCTTGTCACTCCACCTTAGACCTACAGTTTAACGTGGAATCCGAACCACACCCCATTTATCTACCAACCAATTTTTTATTGTGTGGAAGGATGAACAGCTGGGTTTTGCTGCGCGGCGCCTGCCGTCATCGGGTCTCGATCCTGGGGCCGATGGATTCGTAGTCAGCGATGCTAACCACTACCACCACACACATATATATATATATATATATATATATATACATATATATTTCAACGGCGGTTCAGGATCGACCTGCGGTCGACCCTTCTGCAGCATTCCACCTCATTTACGGGATTTGGTGTAGGAGAGAGTCGGTTTCTACGCGACTCCTACACATTAAAGCGTTTTGGGTTACGTATTTTAAGGGTATTTTCCCTCTTCGCTTTCACATGGCCACTTGTTCCACATATAAATATATATAATGTCATCGGGTGCAGAATTGAGAGAGCACCATAACATTAAAATTATAACAGCTAGAAAATTAATGGGAATCATCTGGAGGAGCTTCCACAGCAGAAAAGCAAATATCACATTAAAATTATGGAAGAGTTTACCCCTACCAATAATTGAGTACTGCTCAGTGCTCACAAGACCCTACAGAAAACGAGATACTGCAACCAAAGAAGCCATACAAAGGACTTTTACTTGCTATATGTTAGAGGAAATGAAAGATGAAGACTTTTGGTCTCCACTATAATCCCTGAAACCCTGGAAAGACGCGAGCTGTACACAATAATATACATAAGAAAATACTGGCAGGTTGTGTCCCTCACTCGAAAAATAAAATAGAGATACACTAGAATGAGGGAAGAGCCAGATTCTGTACTATCGCAGTTGCAGTGGGACAAAGGGAAAACGAAATCGGAAAATACCTTCTGGATACGAGGCTCGAAACTGTTCAATGTTCTGCCAAAAGAATTGAGGAACCTCCAGCACACCAACCTGAATATTTCAAGAATCTGCAAGACAGGCTATTAAGCAAAGTCCCTAAACAATCATGTGGCTGGTTAAGAGAGCAGGAGAAGAGCGGAAATTAATTCCCTCCTCTATCAAATTTCGCAAATAAGGCGGGATGCTGCAGAGTAGTCGACCGCAGGTCGATCCTGAACCGTATGTATATATATATATATATATATATATATATATATATATATATATACATTTAAACTGCAAACACGCAGTATAATTAACGTAAAGAACGACGCTTGTATAGGAGAATATTCCGCGCAAGATGAGGAGGAGAGAACGAAACAAATGAAAAAATGAGGTAACCACCCGGGAATCGAACCCGGGATCTTCCGATTGCCGGTCAGATATGATAACCATTACACCACGGGCCTCACTCAATCAAATGCCGTAATTCCTCTACATACGCGCAGAAACCAATGCCCCAAGGGGGCACCTCCCGCATGCCGTACATTATATACATTTAAACTGCAAACACGCAGTATAATTAACGAAAGAACGACGCTTGTATAGGAGAATATTCCGCGCAAGATGAGAAGAAGAGAACGAAACAAATGAAAAAATGAGGTAACCACCCGGGAATCGAACCCGGGATCTTCCGATTGCCGGTCAGATATGATAACCATTACACCACGGGCCTCACTCAATCAAATGCCGTAATTCCTCTACATACGCGCAGAAACCAATGCCCCAAGGGGGCACCTCCCGCATGCCGTACATTATATACATTTAAACTGCAAACACGCAGTATAATTAACGTAAAGAACGACGCTTGTATAGGAGAATATTCCGGCAAGATGAGAAGGAGAGAACGAAACAAATGAAAAAATGAGGTAACCACCCGGGAATCGAACCCGGGATCTTCCGATTGCCGGTCAGATATGATAACCATTACACCACGGGCCTCACTCAATCAAATTTGGGCCCTTAAGGACGGGAAATAATGAACTAACCGACGATCCAAAAGAAATATCTGATACATTGAGAGATCAATATGAATCAGTTTTCAGTACCCCAAAAGTGACAAAGCGATACCTGACATAAATGCATTCTTTGAAGAGGAATTGCGAGGAGAGTATATAACAGACTTTGATTTTACACCAGAAGATGTAGCGAGCGCTATTGGACAAATGAAACCACATTCAGCTGCAGGTCCGGACAATTGGAACGCATTATTGATTAAAAATTGTAAAAATTAAATAGCTACACCTTTATACTGGATATGGAGATCCCTAGACACTGGGGAAATACCGAGCATCTTGAAAAGAGCAAACATTGTCCCTATATATAAAGGAGGGGACAGATCTCAAGCAAAGAACTATAGACCAGTGTCATTGACGTCCCACCTCACCAAAGTATTTGAAAGAATAGTTAGAGAGAAAATTTATGATTTCCTGGAGACACGGGAAAGATTCAACGAAAATCAGCATGGATTCCGATCAGGTAGATCATGCCTATCACAACTAATAGAACACTACAACAATATCCTAGATGCATTGGAAGGCAATGACAACTACGATGTTATATACACAGATTTTGCTAAAGCTTTCGATAAATGTGACCATGGTATAATAGCACATAAAATTAAATATATGGGAATAACAGGCAAAGTGGGAAAATGGATCTACAACTTCCTTAGAGATCGTCTGCAAGTCGTCAAAATTCAAGGTATATCATCATCAGAATCGGAAGTACGCAGCTCAGTACCACAAGGGACAGTACTGGCCCCACTCCTGTTCATTATCATGTTAACAGACAGACAGCGGCGTAAACAGCAACAGTATAGTAACATCCTTTGCAAACGATACAAAGATCAGCAGAAAAATCAGCGATGTACATGACGTGGAGGCCTTGCAGAGGGACGCGAACAAAATATACAAATTGTTAGAAGACAACAACATGTCATTCAACGCCGAGAAATTTCAGCTCTTGAGATATGGTAAAAAAGAACTTAAACAGACTGCATATTATGCTCCAGATAGACAGGAAATTCAGAGAAGCACGAAAGCGATTGATCTCGGGATAATAATGACAGATGATGCGAAATTCGAAACACAAAATCAGATAGCGATAAATAAAGCAAAAAGAGTCGCCGGACAGGTACTAAGAACGTTCAGAGAAGGGACAGGACAGTAATGATTCCCCTGCTAAAAACACTGATTATACCAAAACTTGAATACTGCTCAGTTTTGACGTCCCCATATAAAAAGGAAGAAACTAATAATTGATGGCTGCAAAGAACTCAACTACTGGGAAAGACTACATAAACTAAATCTGTACTCACTGGAAAGAAGAAGAGAGGTACATCATAATCTACATATGGAAAATGATCGAAAAACTGGTACCAAACCTAAAACTAAACCCAATTACCATTCAAACAACACTGGAAAATAGGAAAGGCAGAATGTGTAGTGTTCCCAAATTAAAGGCCCGACAAGGGACCTCCTCAACCCTGAAGGAAAATAGCTTGGTTGTCAGGGGGCCAAGACTTTTCAACCAGCTTCCTATATCGAAATTCGCCACTGCCTACTGGGAGGGGAAGGCAGTGGGTTGTTCGTGATGTGTTTTTTGATGTTTTGATGTTTTTTGGGTGTGTTCATCTTCACTGTGTTTCGTATTTTTTTCATGTTCCAAAGTAATTTTTTACATTACACACAAACAATATATATATATATATATATAATATATATATATATTATATATATATATATTATATATATAATTGCTGACTATGAATCCACCGGCCCAGGGTTCGATTCCCGGTGACTGAATCAAACCCAGCTGTTCATCCTTTCATACAATAAAAATTTGTAGGTAGAAGAGTTGAAAATACTGTATTAGATATCCTGACGGCAGTGTTTCTTAACCTGGCAATCGCGGAAGATGCTCAGCTAGAAGGTCCCTGCGTTTAACGAAACTTACAAAAATATGTAAAATCAGAGAGAAATTCGTGTAATGTTACAGTTAAGATTATTTTCTGCTAGTCGTAATATCCATACGAAACTGCTAATCTATGTCTTTCAGTGACATATCTGTGCCTACTTTGCGTTTGTTAATGTTTCTATATTCAGTTGAATAGACTAAACACAAAGTAACACACACTTTTAATTTGTTTTAATTGGGATCACCTGAAGATCAGGAGCCTCATGTTTCTTGTTTTTTGCTCTACAGTACCAAATATAATAAATTAAATTGAATGCCCGGTTAGGTTAAATCGTGATATTTTTGTTAGTTTTAAAGAAGATATAATTTGGTAATTGGAGCTGGGGGCCCTGATCTTCAGGTGATCCTTTTAATTGTAGCCATTGATGAGAAGCCCAATTCGCATAAGTATGAGGTCGCAAATGGAATTAAAACTTTCAGTGCTTCAGACAGCATGTATAAAATGTACCTTTCAACCTTTCAAATGTTCCGTGCGATGATTCCTTATTTCACGAAGGTCGAGCTTGTCGCCCCTCCTCTTCACTAGTCTTCTGACGGGTATAACAACTGAAGGATCTTGTCAGAAGGACGTTCCGTCAATTTATCGTGTAAGTTTCCCGCGAGTTCGGCAAACTCTTACCACCCTTTCACTGAACCGATTAAGTATCCATATCTTACCAAACCTTCTACAGTCACGTGGAAAGTAGTAGTAGTTCGGGAGCCATTTTTGCAGTTCAAGTATGCTGCAATGCTGCATCATCATTTAAAGAAAGGAAGAGGGGTCGCGAATTTTTTTATGTCAAAAAGGGGTCGTCAACACAAAAAAGTTAAAAAACGCCGCTCTTAGGCCTAGGCCGAACATTAATAAATATAAATCTCTTATAATTTTTACACACGCGATACACACTTTACTTTGTTTTATAACATTCTACAATTATTTCATGGAATATCACCTTATCTATGTTTTGGGTTTGATATATAAAAAGCTGAAAACGGTTATTAAGCCTAAACCGTAGTCTGTAGGTCTAAATTTATTTACAAGAAAGTCTATTTCACGTATATATTTAAGATATATGTTTTTACAACACAAACAGTAATTTAATGAACCTACAGTATATATTTACTTTCTATGTAAACGGATTTTCTACTGGATACAGAAAAAACTGCAAAAACAAGAAAAAAGCTATTTTACACCAACATGTTATATATATATATACAGGGTGTCCCGTAAGTCTGGACCCATAGGGATTTATAATATATTTTTTTATTATGTTATTATTATTATTTTATTATTATTATTTTTTTATTATTTTTTATTATGATTTTTATTTGTGGGGCCACTTGAAAGCAAAGTGTACGAGGTCAAACTTCAGAACATTTTCCACCTTAAAGCACGCATTGTGGAGGCGTGTCAAGAAATTTCTGCGACTGTGATTCAGAAAGTGCTGTCGCAGTGGAGATTGCGTCTTCAACTATGTGTGCGACACAACGGCGGACACTTTGAACAGATTATGTAATAAATTTTTGGACTATTTTGTAATTTTATTATTTTTCCCTATGGGTCCAGACTTACGGGACACCCTGTATATATATATAATATATATATATATATATATATATATATATATATATATATGTGTGTGTGTGTGTGTGTGTGTGTGTGTGTGTGTGTGTGTGTCCAGTTAGTTATTTTAATTATTTCATAACAGGCTAACGACATCTGATTAACGTAACATACAATCAACAACTTGTTGATTGTCAGATTAAGCTAGGTTAGGTTCATTTTTTAGTACCGATATTATATCTCGTGAACCAAATGGGTATAGTCTCTCAACTTAAATCTCATAACTTTACATTTCAAAAATGTAAAGTTATGAAATTTGGCGAGGAAGCTCCATTTATTTTGATGATGCTATAAATAAAAATGTAAAAATGAAGAAAGGCTCCTTTATTTATCGAATACTATTTTATCATTGAACCAAGAAAGCAAAAGATCCCTTCATTGATCCATTTTTAGTGTTAAGCAACTCAAAACCTTTTTTTTTTTTTTTTATCCGATACTGATAAATCATTTCCGTTTCTCGCGGTCAGACGGAAAGAAGGAAGCAACGAAACTCCACTGATTGATGGCATTCTTCCCCCCTTTAAAACCTTCCCCAGTTTACCCGTTCAGTCGAATCACCGTGGGACGGTGTAAACTTAGTTTAAAATTCATAAACTTAAATATAAAACGTAAAAACAACATAATTAGTTGCTATTTTGAATGTCTCACCAAGGCTACCCCGTGGACAGGGGTACACTGGGCAAGGTAATGCATATTAGCGTAATAAACCATGCCAGCTGCGAGCCACCTCCGCACGCGAGCATTCACTTCGGAAGAGTCTGAAGGAGATTCATTGTTAATGGGACAAATGCTTTGGGGGTTGCCGTCTGCATCGGAGCAAAGGTCATTGGAGAATGGTTCCTCCTCCTTGACGTCCTTGTGAGTGGACGACGGTTCTGATTTCACGTCTAAATGGTTGCTTTCAGAGAGGCCCAAGGAAGGTTTCCAGCCTGCCCCTGCGCGATGGTCTGGGAAGCAGCTAGAAGGAATCACGGTCCGGGGACTGGAACTGCCGAGGCAGCACCCTCCTTCAGTTAAATCATTAACTCCTCGTTCAACTTGAACAATGGATTCCTCAGAGTTCGAATCGGCGGTGAAGAGCGGTTTCTGAAGGAGACCCTTCGTCTGGGAAGGATTTTCCTTCAAAGGCTCACACACGGGCCCTTCTTTCCATGCCCTTTCACGACACGAGGACCCATCTACGAGGGGGGATACACCCTCTTCGACGCCGAAGGAGTCGTCAAGGAGGTCGCTGAAGCTGACAGACGCGTAAGGCTTGACACTTCGACGTTTCTTCAATTTCCTGGACTCGCACGGCACCTCCCGCCCTTCGATCACCCCTCCTTCAGTAAGTGTCGAGGTCAGCGTTCCTCCCAGTGTGCCAACCGTGGCACTAAGAAATATGGTTTATATTATACGGCACAATTTTGTTCTAATCGAAATATTTGAAAAATATGAAAAATTCTACCTTTTTTTTAGGGTTTCACTATAAAGCCACATACAATTGCACTAAATCTAACCGCAAATGTTCACAGTCGTTCATCGGGTGAGAATTAATAAAAACTGAAAACTTCATTTCGAGATAGCAGATGGAGGTAAGAATTTTAGCGCAGTGACAGAGGATACTACCTCACTCAGCCAGATCTCGCACCACACTAAAATAAGCGAGCGGCGAGCGAAGAAATTCAGTCCGAAGTCTAAATTGTGTTTACTGATCACTTAGTTCGGCTTGACTACAAAACTTCAGAAATTTATAAACATTCGTATTTACTCTTACGAACAAAACACGGATAGGAGAAAAAACTCAGAAAATAATTACGCGAATACCGTAATTATAAAGTCTGAGAATAACATTTTCCCAAAAAAATATAGTTCCTAATCTAAAAATGGCATTGTAACAACAGTAGATCTTACGCTGCCATTCGTTTAAACTTGTAGCTAACTTTAAGTCAGAGCTCGAGTAAATCTTCTTCAGCTTTTTAATGGTGAGTTTGCTACGAAAACATTAACACAAAAGCTTTTCAAGAATTCAAATTATACTTGTTTGTTGTGCAAATTGCAATCTCATTGCAAACTACAAATAGAGATTAAATTTAAAAGCAGAATAAAATTTCCCGCTGTGACGTCGAAATGAATTCTAAATTCGTGGTCGGAAAGCACTTTCCTTAACAACAAAAGGTTCAAGTTGACAAAATCACTTAAAAGAAAGTCTCTCAAAAAAAAGATCCGATCAGCACTTAATATATAAGAAGAAGAAGAAGAAGAGCGATTCCGTGAGGACCATCAAGCATCCAGTCCCATTGAGCGAGAGGGTAAGTCTGTCTCCATGGCAACCGATGACTATGAGCGAGCGCCGAGGAGTGCTAAGTAAATGGTGGTCGGGAGGGGCTGGATTGGGGTGGGTGCGATAAGAGCGCACAATGAACTTAAAGAGGAGTTCTGATAACTCTCTCATAGCGCGTTATTATCAGCGTTAATTCGTTTACCACTCGAGACGACTTCAATTGAAAGTGGCCAATCTTAATCTCTGCTACCAACGTCAGCCACACCGCCTCTACCCGCCCAACCATTCGCTATTGATCCAAACAAATTATATACAATACTAACTTAATTTAACTCGCGTTTCCTCAATTGTTACCGAGTTCGAATTTCAAACTCGTTCCTCGCCAATTTCAACCTTCCTCAGACAACCTTTTAAAGTCTTTCTTTTCAACGATTCTAAAAAACCACGACTCAAAACATGGATCCAAGTATCAATGACGATACCCTTTGCTCATGCAGCGTATAAGGTACGCTCCGAAACCTTGGATTTTCAAACAATGAACGTCAGTATACATTCAATGAGTTTTGGTTATCGTTTCAAGAAACACTACACTCCTCACATGATTATATTATTATTATTATTATTATTATTATTATTATTATTATTAAGAATTACATTCTTCAGTCAATGTACCCTCATCATACTGGGTGACATTATATATATATATAGAATTTGGATCCAAAGTGAGAAATAATAAATAAACAAAAACTAGAACGAAATACAAGCGCAAAAATGAAAACTTCTGTTGCTATGACAACCCTTTTGTTAGAGCCAAGTATCTTATCATCAAAGTTTAAATTATTAAAAAGATTTACGCTGCCAAGCCAAGTTTTATTTGTTTATATATATATATATATAACGTAATTAATGTCGAGAAAGAAAGAAAAAGAGTGTTACAAGGAGTTACAAGGACAAGAAGCCTCAAAGACCTTTCGGCGGCCACTCGGGGAGGGTCCTGTTATTAAACTAGTGTATTTTTTAATTATTCTAGCCGTAGTAGAAAAATGTATAAAACAAAAAGCTCTCTCCTCGCCAGACGGCGGGGGGGGGGGGGGGGGGGCGGAAAAAGGTTGAAGAAAAAATCTTGAACCTGGAAAAGTAACCAAGGAAATTTTACAGGAAAGATAAGAATATACAAACTAGCTCGACAATCACGCTATGCACGCACAGAAATCGAACACGAGAGAGCATGGTTGAATAAACAAACATAATATTTGTGCTAAACGTATATCGACTACTTGGTATCGTCACAAAAACCTCGAGCATATGTTTTGATTTTAAACAAAATATTTACAGCTCTATTTAGGCCTACTTAAGTACCGAGCGAACGAAGATCCCGTGGCCAATCCAGGTTAGCTCAAAAACGATTAGGCAAGCTCTCCATTTCTACGCCCATGTACGCGCAAAGCCATCAACGCTGGCAAGGTGATGCTTCGACAGGAAAGAAGTTGAAACAGGAATTGAGAAAGGAAATCAGATTTTCCACACCATGCCCTCGCCCTTCACATACACTCAGCCACCCAAGAGAAGGAAGAGGGGAAAAAAGAGAAATAGAGACGGTAGAAACGTAACTTTAACTCACCTAATCCATGCCATGCATTTTTTTTTTTTTTTTTTTAGTTTTTTGCTCATTAGGAAATTACTATTTCTACAAAATACTTATGTAGCCTTATTAAGTTAGCAAGACAGACAAGTGTGAGAGCGTGTTTTATGTAATTGGATATCTGTTATATGTATGTGTCTGCCAACTCTTTGAATGTCGCCGAGTTTCAACTTGGGTCTCCCGCCGTAAAAGATTTTTATGCGGCAAGTCGTGTATACTTCCTGGTGTTGTGCTACCACGTGAGTAGAAAAAATCTCTTTCCGGCAAGGAATATCAGTGGAAAGTCCCTCTATCCCCGTGTATTTGTCCCTTATGAAGAATGAAAGTGTTTGGTGGGTGGTCACCTGTTGTTGTTAGGGCGAATTCAAGAGCTTCCTACTTCCTTCGAGGTATTTATGAGGAGAGAGAGAGAGAGAGAGAGAGAGAGAGCGTCACGGAGACTGTTTCCATAGCAACGCATTACAAATAGGCTCATGATGCAAGAAATTAAGAAATGAATGTTGCACAAAATATAAACGCTAATTGCCTTCTACATTTTTTAAAAGTTCTATCCTGTGTTTCGAACGATAGTGGGAATAAAGGAGTGAATCATTAGGGAGCCTTCGAGGAATTGCGAGATGCACTTATAAGTAGTGGTAGGGAGAAATATTCCTGTCTCTCCGTGGGACCTTTAATTTACCGTAGAGCCAAAACATTTTTCAGTCTCTGGGAATAGCTTTCGAGGCTCTACTTCTCCGTATATGAAATCCTATTACGGAGTTCGATACTCGACTACTGGGAGGAATAATAAAGACACCGTCACACCGATTAACACGAATCAAATCGAGGGGTTCGAATCCCGTGACTCCAAAGTGAGTGGAACGCAAGAGCGCTTGAACCAATGCAGTTAACCATTCACGCGTGCCAAACCTCACTTACGTACAAGTTAAACAAATCCTTCTTTATACAACATTAATATCCAGAGCAGATATTCTGAGAAATCGAAATTAAGCTCCGATTTTCCTCACGTGCATCATTTATAAAGTAATGCGAGACACGACGCTCGAACTATATACCGTGTAACCCTCCAAGAAATTTTAGGTAAAAAATCGCATTGTTTATATGTCGTCTGACAAAGCCCGAGGACGACAAATCAATTCCGAATATAAATAAATCAAACCATTGTTACGACCGGATTCCGATATCCGATATCCACTATGAGTTTAAAATAGTTCTGCGTCTGCTGTACTATATTAGTCTATCTACTTGAACTAAATGATGGGTAAAGAGTTGAAAATTTTCACTCGGGTTTTGATAATTTGCTTCTAAAAAAAACAAGCTGGAAAGCGGCATCCACCTCAGATATAATCTTCCCTCAATTAAAATTGAATTTAAACAAAACTTATAAACTGCCAATCATAAAAAAAAAAAAATTAAATTCGTCCACGTGAATGGAAGGAGGAACGTCTTCCATATTTATTGCGAGAGTTCCTGCGGTTAGTCTTCCAATTAATCAATAAACATTCCTTAGCCACTGTAAATAAGTAAAAGAGAGAGTTTTTCGTGGAAAGAAATGGTAGATTTGTCTACAAGAGAAGAAGCAAAACTGAAACACGCATTACGAAAATAGGACTCCGATAAAGATTTTGAAGAGAAGCTGAAGGTCAAACAAGCGCATTCAAAATGCGAGTCTCAGTTACGGATTCTTTTAATTGTAAGGAATACAGATTTGAAACCCAAAATTCTGACTTACGCAAAAAACTCATTTCTGATACGATCCTGAATACTTACAACACTGCGGTACTTCTCAAACTGTGGTACACGAGCTTCTCACGGATGGTACACGCAAAGTCAGCAAGTATATTTTTAAGCACAAATACCACCCAATGTTCTTAAGCGTGTACACTAGGTAGGTGTAGGTGGTACACTAAACGCGTCATTCGTTGGTGGTATAGGCAAAGCAAAACGTTTGAGAAATGATACGATAAAGTGGTTGAGTATTTATAGGTTTATATTTACAGTGAACACAACCCTGACCCCTATTTTAAATCAAATGAACGATAATAACACTGGTCAACAACAATTTTGTCACAAGGGTTTTGATGGGTGTTCTAAGTGTACTTTTTCATGCTGAATCTAAATATGAAATCAGATTTTTTTCTATCAGGCTTAGTTTACTTGTGACGCTATGTTCATTTTTTCCTCATTTAGCATGATCACCGGATAAAAAAATAACAACATATTATATATAATTAAGTATATAACAATATTATAATATAAAACATTATAAAAATAATAAATATAATAATATATTATATTAATTAATATAACTATAATAAAATATATTAATATTAATATAATATATGTTGTATTAATTTTTCTGTAAAATTAGTACAATTTATTCCTTTGGGGAGAAAGTTCTGATAATGCTGGCAGGATAAATTTGGTCGGAGCAGCAGACTGTGCAGGTTGAAACATGTTTGTACCTGTTCAGACATGAGCCTAGTTTCTGTGTGTAGAGCAGCTCCAAGTCAGTCTGCTTGTAAATGTCACAGTGTTAACAGCTAGTGTCTGTTGCTTCTTGTTAATTTTACACCAGTGTTGTATTCATATAGATGTTTTGTAATGCCGCGGAACTGTCTGAATCATCCTAATTCCTTTTGTTATATATGTGGTGATCTAACTTTAAAATCCCAGAAACGTAACTTTACACCATTAGTAAAAAAATGCTATGAACTTTATTTCAGATGTAAAGTAGGCGATCAGGACAAGAGTTGGGCCCCTCACATTTGTTGTGTGACATGTGTAAGACTACTTACAGGATGGCTAAACGGTTCACGTCACATGCCATTTGCTATTCCAATGATTTGGAGGGAACCCAAAGATCACACAACAGACTGCTATTTCTGCCTGGTAAATACAAAGGGGATCACTTCAAAAACAAAGAGCCTTATGAAATACCCTAATCTACCGTCTGCAATGAGACCAGTTCCCCACAGTGCTCAACTTCCAGTACCAAATCCTCCTGAACATGTAAGTTTAAGTGATGAGGAATCAAACGTAGCTGTAGCATATCACGAGGAAAAAGATGAAGACATTTCTGATCCAACATTCCAGGCTACCTGTTCCTCCAATGAATCACATTTACTGTCACAAGGAGATCTAAATGACCTAGTTCGTGATTTGAAATTATCTAAGAAGCAGGCTGAACTTTTAGGTTCAAGATTAAAGGGTTGGAATCTACTGCAACGTGACACTAAAGTTTGTTTTTTCCGCAGCCACCATGATGAATTCAAAGAATGGTTCTCCCATGAAGATAGACTTGTGTTTTGTAAAGATGTTAATTCAGTCATGGGGGCTCTTGGTCATGAACATAACGTGGATGAGTGGCGATTGTTCATTGACTCCTCAAAAGTCAGCTTGAAAGCAGTCCTTCTTCACAACGGAAATAAATTTCCTTCTGTACCTATTGCACATGCTGCAAACATGAAAGAGTCATATGACAACATGAAGTTGCTTTTAGAAAGGTTTGTATCAGAAATATAAGTGGAATATCTGTGGAGATCTGAAGGTCATTGCACTTTTGCTAGGGTTGCAGCTAGGTTACACCAAGTACTGTTGTTTTTTATGTGAGTGGGACAGTAGGGACAAGCAAAACCACTACGTTAAGAAGGATTGGCCAAAACGCACCTCACTTGTTCCAGGCAAGAAAAATGTTGTGAATAGTTCACTTGTTGACCCTGAGAAAGTGTACCTTCCTCCTTTGCATATCAAGCTTGGACTTATGAAAACTTTGTTAAAGCGATGGATAAAGCGCAAACAGGATTCACATACTTGAGAAATAAGTTTCCCCGGATCAGTGATGCCAAGATTAAAGAAGGCATTTTTGTAGGCCCTCAGATCAGAGAATTGTTAAGAGATGAGAGATTTGAAGGAGAGTTGAATGAAGTTGAGAAAGCTGCGTGGCAGAGTTTCAAAAGTGTCTGCACAAATTTTTTGGGAAATCACAAGGCCGAAAACTATCCTGAAATAGTAGGAGATCTTCTTAAGTCTTACCAAGCAATGGGGTGCAATATGTCATTAAAGGTTCATTTCTTGGACTCTCACTTGGACTTTTTTCCGGAAAACCTGGGTGCGGTAAGCGACGAACATGGTGAGCGTTTTCATCAGGATATTTCTGCCATGGAAAACCGTTACCAAGGCAAATGGAGCCCCAGTATGCTGGCTGACTATTGCTGGACTCTTAAGAGAGACATGCCTGAGGCAAAGCACAGCAGAAAATCAAAACAAGCTACTTTTTAAACTACAGGTATGTCTTTTCGACCATATTTTAATAAGTATGTAACTATATGGGTTTTTAAAAATTAAATTGCATGTCACACAAAAACCAGACCTGATAGAGAAATTTTACAAACTTATTTGGATTCAGCACAGAAAATACTATAAGAATAAGGTATTTTCATTCTTGGGACACGAAAAAAAATTTTTTTTGTTGCCCAGTGATAATTAATTCTTAAACTCTTTGATGCTATAAACAGTTATTAAAAATATTGTAAAGAATAGTGACCTACAGTAATAAAAGTATGAAACTATATTATTAAAATTATTAATTTATAAGTCTTATGAACTGCTTTTGTCATGAAATGTTAAGTTTCTTTGGTCTCGTAATAATTTTTGTGATAAGAACACCAAAATCATTTGAAGTCACTGAAAAAAAAGTGTTTAAGCCACGATAAAATGTTCACCACCCGGAACACGGAGGATTACGAAGTATCCTATTATTGATTTGTTAAATAATAATTCCCCCCCCCCAACAACAACCCAATCTTAATCCAGACTTCAATTATTACTGGAACTAAATTTATCCTTTTGACCATCTCCAATGCCCCTACACCAAGATTTCCCAAGGGTTTTCTTCAACCTGCGAAACGCGAGAATTTCCATTTCTCTATTCATCGAAGCGCTTTTGCGTAACGAACCTTATATATATATATATATAACGTGTATCAAGTCGGAATAAGTTATATTCTTTTAAGATCTACGCCACGCCAAACTCTAAAAGTCCAGTTATTACGAAGAACTGTCTCGTAACCAGTTGGTCAAAATATAAACAAATGTTTAAATTCGACGTACAACCTATGCATTGCGTAATTCATTATTATTTTAGACCAAAGAACTCACTACAATTGGAATATAAACGTTGTCCTTCAAAACACTTTAATTTTCTAGCGCAATTTTTCTCGAAAATACACGATTGAAGTTAACCATGCCCGTAACTGTAAATGGCTGATTAACTCACGTCCCAAATACGATTTGGATTTCATTCACTCGATGGTTTCTGAGAAAAATATAATCAGTTATCATTTAGCAGAGGGTAACCAGCCCAACTGAAGCCATAACTCGGCAATGAAATATAATGGACATGAAACGTCAACCTTTGAGTATTATACACAAATACGTTCTTCTATTGAATAGAAGGCTATTTATTGCTTTACTTTACGCTTAGTTTTGCTAAAGCGTTTTCTTTATTTCGACACGGAGAGTCGCGAGAGTGTTGGAATGACGGCTAATATTAAGTTTCGGGAACGCCAGATTTCGGGGATCCGCTCGTTTCATACTTCGGACCAATCAGGGTGACTCTTACATCCGAATTAGGTAGTCGTTCTAGGTTGGTTAGTTACTTCCTTCGTCACCAGCTTTCGGTCAATCAGTGGTCCAAAAAAACCGGGTATCCCCGAAACTTAATATTTACGGGAATGACCTCTGCAGTGTAAATATCCCTCGTAATTACGATACTGTACTAGGAAGTCATAGCATTTGGTGATAAAAAATCGTAAAACCAATGGGAATGTCGCGATTGTAATTTTCTGTTAATCACTTCTAAAAAGGTCACACTTTAGAAGTGTGTGAGAAAAAAAATTGAAACGAGACTAAATCTGATATATGAAGTGACGACATTATGTATGTCTGTAGGTCACGCGAGGAATTGCTTAAATATCTAAAATTGTAACTTAATTTCGTTTTACATAAAATATTAACAAAAAGTATACGTAAAAAATAAGTAAGATTTTAAAGGAAAAATCTATAAAGAAAAAAAGGTTAACTTTACAAAAATTCAATGAAGCGTCTTTGACTCTTTGTGATTTAGAAATCTACATTTGAGTATTAGTATACAGTATATGAGAAAACATTATTTAGCGATTAATGGGTGCTACTGTAGTATGCGGTCTACCGTTAAGTTTCTACTGTAGTATGCGGTCTACCGTTAAGTTTCTACTGTAGTATGCGGTCTACCGTTAAGTTTCTACTGTAGTATGCGGTCTACCGTTCAAATATTTAAAAGGAATTGAAAATGAATTGAAAGGAATTATAATTTAATTTACACAATTAAGGAATTATTAAAGAAGTTAAACATACTACTACCGCATACTTAACGGTAGACCGCATACTACAGTACGCCCTTGATGATTGGTTAGGTTAAGTCGTGATATTTTCGTTAGTTTTAACGAAAATCACGACTTAACCTAACCAATCGTCAAGGGCGTACAATTAACCTAATAATAAAATAATAAGAAGATAAGAAGCTATAATTAAAAGGTAGACCGCCGAATCATAGGTAGACCGCATACTACAGTAGCACCGATTAATGCAGGGGCGCTCAGACCAGAGTTGCCACTCCAAAAATTTAAAATAAAGCCGTATTGTTTTCGAGAGAGAGAGAGAGAGAGAGAGAGAGAGAGAGTTACAAGGACAAGAGGAAGCCTCAAAGACCTTTCGGTCCACTCTGGGAGGTTCCTGTTATTAAAAGTTTATTTTTCTTTCAACTATCCTAGCAGTAGTAGAAAACTGGATAGAAAAGTAGAAGGCTCTCTCCCCACCCTCCGCTCCCTCCCTGCCAGAGGCAGGTACGGAAAAAGGTTGAAGAAAATACCTTGGCCCTGGAAAAGCAGCCAAGGAAATTTTACAGGAAAGTGGAGAATATGTAAATAGCTCTATATTTAGCTTGCTCACAGAGACACCGTGCAAGCGAACTCCTGCAGAGTTTTGTTATGTTTTAATCTTAAACTATGAAAGTATTCAGTACTTTGTTTAGCCTATGTTTAAACACATTTACACTTTGACTGGAAACAACCTCTGAGGGAAGTTGGTTCCAGATATTAACTATTTTATAGGAAAAGAAATTTCCGCAGACAGAGGTCCTAAATGTCTTTAGTTCCAGTTTAAACCCATTATTTCTTGTCGGATTGGCATTAAGTGAGAATAAGTTTCTGTAATCTACCCTGTCTATTCCTTTGAGCATCTTGAAGACTTGAATAAGCTGACCCCGCAACCTCCTCGTCTCTAAGCTAAACAGATTTAGGCGCTCCAATCTCCGTTGGTAGCTTTGCATTCTCATTGAAGGGATCAATTTTGTAGCCCTTGCTTGTACTCTTTCTAACCTTTCTATGTCCTTCCTGAGGGATGGAGACCAAAACTGCGCACAGTATTCCAGTTGAGGTCTGACTAGAGAATTATAAAGACACATTACAGTCTCCTTGTTCCGAAACTGGAACTGTCTTTTAATATAACCTAATAATTTTAAGGCCCTCTTTTCGACTTCTGCACAGTGCTTCGACGGTTTCAGATCGTTGCTGATATAGACTCCTAAGTCTTTCTCTAGATCGGTCTCAGTCAAGTTCCTTCCCAAGAGAGAGTAATCGGTCTTCGAGTTTTTATAACCTATGTGCATTACCTTACATTTGTCCAAGTTGAATGGCATCTGCCAAGTAGCAGACCATTCGCCCAACCTGTCAAGATCATTCTGAAGCGTTCTTACGCCCTCCTCAGTACCTACACTACTTCCTAATTTCGTATCGTCTGCAAATTTGGAGATTGCACTTAGAAGCCCGACGTCTATATCGTTAATATAGATGATAAAAAGTAAAGGACCCAGAACAGAACCCTGTGGGACACCACTGGTGACGGGCGCCCACTCCGAAGCCACTCCATTTATTACCACTCTCTGCTTTCTATCTTTTAACCAATCCTCAATCCAGTTGGAAACGAGCCCGGTGATTCCTAGTCCTTTGACTTTAGCTATCAATCTAGCGTGAGGGACTTTGTCAAAGGCTTTTTGAAAGTCGAGATACACTATATCTATTGCCCTACTTGCATCGTACAGTGTATGCATATTATGGAAAAACTCTAACAGGTTTGTCAGACAGGATCTATGTCGCCTAAATCCATGTTGAGAATAAAAAATTAGATTGTTAGATTCAAGGTGATACACAATACGTTTTGTAATGATGGATTCCAACAGTTTGCCGACAACTGATGTTAAACTGATCGGGCGATAATTACAAGGATTTTCCCTATCACCCTTTTTAAAGATTGGTGTTACATTTGCTAACTTCCAGTCGGTTAGAACTTTCCCTAACTCGATTGATTGTTTGAATATGGTTACTAAGTCGTCAACAACATTGTGGCTAACCTCTTTTAATACCTTGGAAGAAATAAGTCGGGGCCAGGTGATTTGTATTTGTTCATCTTATCAATTAATTGCTGTACCTCATTTCTCGTAAAACTTATGGTCTCTACGGGATGGTCACCGTCATATGTAATCCGAGGACTTGGCACTTCTATTGTCTTCCTCCGTGAAGACTGTAACGAAGAACTCGTTTAACATATTAGCAAAGCTGGGCACAAACCGTTAATCCGTTAATCGTTAATTAACGAAGTTAACTTTTTCGTTAACGATTTAACTTTTAAGTTAACTTTGAAAATCATTATCGGACTAATTAACTTCCGTTACATTTAACTTCCGTTAACTCAAGTCCGTTAACCCAAAAAATTCATAAATAAACGTTTAAAAGTTTCTATTATTTTCAGTGCTGAGCAGGTGCGCAGACATCGACAAAAGGTTTGGGCCCCTCCTGGAGGATGACGAATGCCAGCTGGCTGCTGCCTTCCATCCCAGGTTTCGCCTCATCTGGTTGGACAAGTATGACAACACCAAGGTCGCCAGGGTGAGGAAAAGCATGGAGGGTACAGTCGAGGAGGCCATGAAGCAGCAGTCCAACGAAGTGGGCAGCAACAGTGGAGGCAGCAACAACGAGGAGGAGGAGGAGGATGACTGCTTCAGTGCTGTCATCCAGACAAAAGAGAGCAGCAGAAGCCACAGGTTACTCAAGGGCAAGGCCCAGAACTTGGTCAAGACCTGGCTGGAGACTAACTCCAAGGACTTGCTGACAGATGCTGCCTTCTTGGGTGAGCAAGTGTTGGTGGACTTGTTCATCAAGTTCAACACAGCCATCCCCTCCAGTGCTGCAGTGGAGCGTTTGTTCTCTATGGGCAAGGACATCCTGAGGGCCAAGAGATCATCCCTGTCTGATGAAAACTTTGATATGCTAATTTTCATGAAGGGCAACATGCATCTCATGGACAAAATGGAGAACGAGAAGAAGAGGGAAAATTAAATTATATATATATTGTGTTTTTCATTTTTTTTATAATAAAAGTTAACGTTAACGGTTTATCGGTAACTTCCGTTACATGTTTAACGAATTAACGGATTAACGGTTAACGAAGTTAACTTGTTGGTTAACGGATTAGCGGTTAACGAAGTTAACTTTTTGGTTAACGGTGCCCACCACTGCATATTAGCTATATCTTTATCACCGAATTTCAGTACGCCATTTCTATCTTTTAAGGGGCCTACAGAATTTTTAATTGGCTTTCTGCTATTAACATGGGCAAAAAATTCTTTAGGGTCAACTTTACAGTGAGGCAACTCTAGCTTCTTCATCACGTTTGGCTGATCTAATTAAGGACTTAACCCTCCTACGTAGGTTTATATAGTTTTCTGAATTAGTGTGGTTGAAATGCGACTTTAGTAGTTTGTAGGCTCTATTTCTTCCCGTAATAGCCCTCCTAATTTCGTTGTTAAACCATTTCGGTGACTTTGTTGACAAGGAAACCATTTTAGTGGGTATAAAAGTGTTCTGTAATATTCTAAATTGATCCCTATATGAGAGAGAGAGGAGAGAGAGAGAGAGAGAGAGAGAGAGAGAGATATATATATATATATATATATATATATATATATATATATATATATATATATATATATATATATATATGGGATGAATTTCACAATAAAACACGTGAAATGAATGAATGCTGCAAACCCACAAGGAAAAAGAAAAACGATTCCAAGGCCTTTCGTGTATTCAAAGCTACACCTCGTCAGGGAATGACGAGGTGTAGCTTTGAATACACGAAAGGCCTTGGAATCGTTTTTCTTTTTCTTTGTGGGTTTGCAGCATATATATATATATATATATATATATATAATATATATATATATATATATATATTATATATATATATATATCGGTACATTACAGAAGCTGTCATGTTAGAACTCATAAGTGAAGTTTGTTTTTTTATAAATTGCCTACGAACAGGCCAAATGAAATTGAAGGTAAAATAATTTCAGCATATCTTTGCTTTATATTTGTATATTTATCTGTTCTTATAAAGACTTCTAATTGCTTTAAAGCTGGTCATATGTCTAGTTAATTCTACGAAAAATATTAAAGTTCTTATTACATCTAAAGAGTGGGTACCATTCAAAATTACTGAAAAATAAAGGGAGCAAATTTCGTAATAAACAAATCAAAATGTGTAGCGTACATATAAAGCCAGAAAGTATTTAATTTAACTTCTATAAATGTGATTTGACCAGGAAAAGTAAGGGATCAAATGTAGAATTCGGACCCCAGCCTTCTTTAGTTAGCTTTATAAGGCTAACTAACGAAAATATCACAACCTTACCTAACCAATCGTTAGGTTAACTGTACGCCCTTGACGATTGGTTAGGTTAGGTCATGATATTTTCGTTAGTTAGCCTTATAATGCTAACTAAAGAAGGCTGGGGTCCGAATTCTACATTTGATCCAAAGTAAGTAACATTTATTCAGAGGAATTAGTCTCTGGAATTAAGTTATAAAAAATGTCAAATATTACATGTCAAATATTTACAATCTTCGGAATAAGCAGAAGTGTGTAAGCTAAAGTTTTCTTGAAAATATATATTGAGTATCTGGGATCACCTGAAGATCAGGGCCCCCAGCCTTCGTTAGTTAGCCTTATAAGGCTAACTACTAAAAATATCACGACTTAACCTAACCAATCGTCAAGGGCGTACAGTTGACCTAACGATTGGTTAGGTTAAGTCGTGATATTTTCGTTAGTTAGCCTTATAAGGCTAACTAACGAAAATGTATTTCGCATAATAAGGCTAACTAACGAAGGCTGGGGGCCCTGATCTTCAGGTGATCCAGTATCTGAAATTAACAAAATATATACCATCAAGTTTCACTGAAAACAAAACATACACTTTTTGGATGGAATTGACAAACCAGATAACCTTCAGCTTATGGAAACAAAACATTTATATTCTTTGGAATAAACAAAATTCTAAGTTAAAACCTTTTAAAGTTCTCCGAACCAAATAAAGCTGTTTTAAAGCCATTTTTGTAATTTTCAAAATTTAAAGCTATTTAAAGCTTTTAAAGCCATAGTGGCAACCCTGACTCAGACTTAGGTAACCAACAGCTACTTTCGCGAGCCTTATCCTAACGCGATCTACCACCACTGAAATTGACAAAAAAAATTTTGCACACCAATATATTTTCTTTATTCATGCAAAATACATTTATTTAATTATGGAATGATAAGATATTCTTTGGTTCTTACATTATCAAATAGGCGTAGATCATTTGCGCTGCATGCCATCAGCAAGCTGTGCAAAGTTTGGATTATAGTTGCTGACTAAGAGCCTTAAGCAGACGTCCAGATGTTTATCTGTTAGAGTGGACCAGTACTTGGACTTGATTATCTTCATGTTTGAGAACGTTGATTCACGGAGGTACGTGGAACCAAAAAAAGGTGTAAAATACTTTTTCTCAAATTTGAATATTTTTCCTTCACGAGAAGATTCCAAAAATTTTTATCGGATGTCCTCGATTTGATTTGAAGGTCGCTTTGCAGTGTTAAAATTTCACTTTCGATGTAAGATTGCCATTTTTAATGCAATTCCTTCAACATCTACGTCTGCATCAAACGAAAAACACACAAATCTTGCTACAGGTTCTAGCATCGCGAAATCTTGGAAGTGCCTCTCAAACTCTGTGATGAGGCTGTTCACCCGTTCCACATATCGATCACTGTCAAAATTTGTAGGTTCTCTTTCCTCCCTTTCTAGCTCTGACATCATATTTGGGAAATTTTCCCCTACTAAACCATCTTACATCAGTGTCTAGCAAAAGGTCTGTGTGTTCGGCTTCACTTTCTTCTAGTCGAGAGTAAAAGAGGCGCCTCTGCAGACTTCTTGCCCAAACAGAACATGGGATCCTGAGCCCAATATCCATGACCTCTTTCATATTCAACATTTTACTATACAGTATTGTCAGAGAGTAACGAAACCACAAGTATGGCCAGTTATGGCCGGAGCTCCGTCGGTGGTAATAGACAAGTTTTGTTAACGGGTAACTGAGTGTCATTAACATGGTCTTTGAACGCCTGGAAAATGTCCTCTCCTTGAGTTTTTCCCTTCAACGGTATGATCTTGAACAATTCATACTTAACAGTCCATTTTTATATACCATTCTTATGAAAATGCACAGCTGGGATGTGTCAATAGCATTTGTCAATTCATCAAATTGAAGTGAAAAGAAGATACGCTCATTTATATCTTTATCCATCACTTCTAAACGTAGCATAAAAGTGTCTGGAGAGCTGAATTTCCCTAATAGCTGAAATTATTTCAGATTTCTTTTTTAAATTATGAAACAGCGAGTCTACTGCCTCCAAATATACATCTTTTACCATGTCTCCATCCTCGAACGGTTTCTCGTGCTCAGCTAACACGTGACTCATCCGGAAGGATGCAACTGCGGCTGACTTTGATTTCTCGATGGGTTCATAAATAGGGATTGGTGGACAGCGAGTTAAGACTTCAGTTCCTTCATCTTCGTCTTGCGCGGTTCACTTTTGGCTGGAAAGTCGCTCTCATATTTCTTATGAACAGTTTTGAAATGCCTCTGAACATTTCCCTTCTTAGAAAGAGCTACGGTCAAATGGCAGATCAAACACAGGCAGTTTGAATTCACCATTGTGAAAAAAAATACTCTTCCTACCAGTGATTGTGAAACTAAGATGATTTTGTTTTTTTGTTGCTTGGTCCAGCACTAATGATTAGCTCTCCACTAAAATTTTAATTGAAAAATTCACTGGAAACCTACGTTTGGAGTAATTTTTCCAATAAAAGTTCAGAATTTTAGAAATTTAGTACACTCGCATGAGCTACTTTTCTTTGTAACAACCTTCAGGCTCCCGACTACTCTCCAATAACGGCTGTCGATTCGCGGAATGATTGCGGTGTTGCCAAGTTTGACATGTCCGTTACCCACATCGCGTAAAACCGACAATTTGTTAGAAGAAAGCGAGTACTGCCAGGTAGAGTCTGAACAAAATCAGTGCATAATTATTAAAAAAAAAAAATAAACGGACGAGTAAAAACAAGTGTAGAGTGTATGGGCAATAAAAAAAGGACGGCTTCAGGAATAAAAATACAAACGGGTTACGAGTGCGAGCAATGCGATTTTTCTCTCTGTCGCTACCTAGAGAGGTGTCAACCCTAGGTTACCATATGGTAAGTTTTAAAAATTTCCGCCGTCTACTTGAAACGAGTTATCAATCCAGAAACGGGCCTTTAAATCTGATATTCACTCTGAACCGTATTAATTTTTTTTTTTTTAACCTTTAAAATAGTTTGGCATAAAAATTACTGTATGTTTATATCCAAATGAAACCAATTTTAAAATTAATAAATAAATAAATAAATAAATAAATAAATATATATATCAGGTCATCCCATAAGTAATGTCGTTTTTTAGATCGGAATTTGAAGGACAAAAAAAATTCAACTGAAACTTTTTAATCTAGTATATATTTTCCATCGGAATCAATGACACTCTGCCAACGTCCTACAAGCTTTTCAATGCCATGTTTATAAAATTCAGGCGGTTGTTGACAGTAGACTTGAGCGGTGATTGTTTGGTTGTGTGGTAAGGTTTCAAAGTGTATTACACCACCTTTATCCCACCAAACACTAAGCAACACCTTCCGAGGGTGAAGATTTGGTTTTAGCTGTGGTGTCGCTGGTTCTCCGGCACAAACCCACTGTCGACGGCGTTTAACATTCTGGTACAGTATCCACTTTTCATCACCAGTCACTAAACGGTGCAAAAACGGATCTTCGAGTTCACTGGAATGAAGAGATGTGCTAATGTTTACCCGCACCCTCAGATTGTCGACCGACAATTCATGTGGCACCCATTTTCCTAACTTAGGCACTTTCCCGAGTTGTTGCAAATGTCGATGGATGGTGGGCGGGGATGAATTGAGTTTCTGGGCCAATTCTTCGACAGTTGTTGAACAGTCTTCTTCAAGTGCGGCTAACAGCAGGTCATCATCAAACTCAGCAGGGCGTCCAGAGCGTGCTGCATCTGTCAAACAGCAGTCACCATTCCTAAACTTTTGAAACCATCTTTGACATTTCCTCACATGCAGAATATCGTTGCCATAAACGTCCTGAATGTTTCGCGTTGCTTCAGTAGCACTATTCCCTTTTTTGAACTCGTAAAGCATTATATGCCTGATATGCTCTTCTGATACCGCCATGTTTATGAAGGGTTCACATAAAGCAAAACACACGTCTTCACTGGTCAAGGTCTGTAAAGTATGTAGCGAAACACGATAGATCTCCTCTTAGATATAACCTTCGGAAAATTTATGCTTAAACCGAGAAGAACTAGTTTAAACTTAATCTATCGTAAAAAACGACATTACTTATGAGATGACCTGATATATATATATATCATCCAAACTGTTTTAACAAAATGTTATTTTCTTTATTTCATTATTTATTTTTTTTCGCAACTGTAATGATACGAATGACCCTCAAATTATTAAAAAAAAATAATACTCTTTAGCTACTCATTACTGAAGGCTTTAACTAAAAGTAGCTTGGCAGGTCTTTCGCCACAGTTGCGATATTTCGCTGTGGTACTGCGTGAAAGGATTAAAAATTTGTCTATTTATGTCAATGGCAGGCTCAGCACTTAGCAGCCATTTACAACATCTGATTATATACAAAAAACATGCCGAGCTACTTTCAAGCGGGAGACCCTGTTCAGGTTGCCAAAAATTTTGGAATATGACGGTACGAGGCGAAAGAGCGAGAAGGACATTTGGGCTAAGGTTAAGAATAGTGGACAATTTCTTGTTTTATTTAAAAATAAAAATAAATTGCTTATTAAACTTTTAACAGGGTATACAATCACGTGTAAGTGTTTTTTTTTTGTAGGTTAGATTAGAGTAATTACCTCAGAATATTTGCTTTCCCATGCTAAACATGGGACTAGTTAGGATAGATGATTTGGGCGATTAATTACAGAGGCCAAAATCCATATTGGGCTCCAAATAAATCGCCTAACAGAGCATACAACCACATGTAAGTGGTTTTCCGTAAGTTAGGTATGTTAGGTTAGGTAAGATTTATTTGGAGCCTAATATGGATTTCGACAAATATAATTAATCGCCCAAATATCTATATATATATATATAATGAGTCTATACGCTACACCAACTAGTCGCATGTTTAACTATCATTTATAGATTTATTTAGAATTTCTATTTAATAAAACCACTTATTCATGGTATAAAAGGCTATTTGGAATTTATTGATCATTTTTTTTAATGAAACAAAAAACTGCCCATTACTATTAACTCTTACCGGACATATTATAATAATAATAATAATAATAATAATAATATAATATAAAGTGAAAATTAACATTATCGATGTTAAGTGGAGATACATCCACAATTTCACACCATGAAGCCCAAAGTTTAGAAGACAAAGCCGAACTGATGAATAGCTTTTGCATAAACAGAATAGGAAAGTGATTTTAAAAGGAGCTTAAAAGGCTACAGCTAACCTGAAAAGTTTGGAATATCTATCTTGACCTTCAGCATGTGCTGAAAGTATCCACCACACTCTTGGATGTACTGGCAGAGGACCCATGTTTGAACTCACGCGCCTTACCCAAGAGTAAAGGGTGTACGGATTTAGAATTGGCCAATGGTTTTGGCGAGTGACAGGCGTCTCAGCGTTACGAAACTGGACACTTGAAGGTGCGTGTGTCACACAAAAGGTAACGTTCCATAGTAGCAAACATAATTTTATATGTCTCCTACCGGCGTTTCCCAGATACTTTACCACACCCTTGCATTTATTTCCTAATATGAAAGAGATATCAAAGTGCAGTGAAATGTGTATAACTCAAAAGAAAAAAGTTCAAACCTTAAAATAACTTCTTGACGGTTGCAACGAACCTAATATTAAAGAGTTAGAAATATTTTAATTTAGATTTGCGTAAGTTTTGGCATATATCGTATTTGACGGCTTACAAGACGCTGCGCCGTGAAAGACGCACCTTAATTTTGGAAAGGTAAATTCAAGAAAAAAAGTTTTTGATACACTTTATTGTTAATAGAATGGATATGTAAAATTCAATAAAAAGAAAACCCAAAAGCCAATAAAGAAAGATAATATGATTATTACTCTTATTATTTGTTATTAATCAATTAATTAATTGATGTGCTGTATTGCCACTTTCGGCGTCTAAGACGCAGGGCGATTTTTTAAGGTATTTATAAGGAAAAAAAGTGCGTCTTATAAGCCGACAAATACGGTGTGTGTGTGTATATATATATATATATATATTATATTTTTTTTTAATTGGGGTTGTTGAACCTCCTTCGCAACATCTAAGGTCATATGACGGAGGGGACCTACAGCTTTACGTGGGATCCGAATATATATATATATATATGCACACCAAAACTTACGCAAATCTAAATTAAAATATTTCTAACTTTAATATTAGGTTCGTTGCTCGGTCCTAACGTCCCCATATAAAAAAGAAGACATCAGTCAGCAAGAAGGAATTCAGAGAAGCTTCACAGCCAAGATCAATGGGTGCGAAGAACTAAATTACTGGGAAAGGTTACGTGAATTGAACTTATATTCACTGGAAAGAAGAAGAGAGAGATACACACACCATTATTTACACTTGGAAAATAATGGAGAAACTAGCCCCTAATCTTACTCTGAACCCTATAACCCCGCAAACAACAGTGGAAAGTAGAAAAGGAAGAATGTGTCATGTTCCCAAATTAAAGGCTAGACAGGGAACACCTTTCGTTTGTGGGCAAAAAAAGGTTCATTATGTAGTTACGAAGTGCCAACGACTCACTACCTTGGTCACAAACGTTTAAATAAGTGCACATTGTTTTATACGTATATTTATATCAATAGTCAAAGGTTACTGACATTCATACTAATAGTTATCTTTGGGGTTCACGCATAACTGGGTGTAGGGTGAAAATATTAGTAATAATTCCGGGAAAACCTCTTCACCAAACGATGTTTTGTTAATTTTTGCATACAATTTACGTTTCTGTGAATTGTGGTAATTTTAAACAGTTCTGGGAAAATCGTTTCTAAGTTGACTTTATAAAAAAGGCAAAACAATAAAGCGGAACCGGAGAATGAACGAAGAATCATTAAAATTACGAATCAATATTTCACCAAAGCGACGCTGCGTTGTCACGATAACAATTACTTACGTTTCTATTTGTGAGAACCGATTTGCTCGTTTCCTAGCTACTAGAAGCTGTATCTCCTGGACAACGCGAGGCAAAGCGAACGGAGGCGGGGGTAGTAAACCTCCAGGGTGGACACCATGACCTTCTCTCACACTCCGTTTTGTCGTTCGAAGGCTACAAAATTCAACAAAATGTTCACGCGTTCTTTTTCAACCATCATCAGAGGTGACACGAATCGATGAAATGTTGGTTTTCAATTTCAGTTATGTTTATAAACTACAGACGTCTTTTTACCTTTTCTATGAAGGCATGGTAAATTTCAATAAGAAAATTATGATGAGACTATCTGGTAATTTCTACGAGAGAATAAGAATAACGTTATTTTTCAGTTAGAGTCAACCAATGTGAAGCAAAAGAAGCGAGCAATAAAAACAAGTTCGAATTAAATACGTAACAAATTTTCGCAAACATTTAAATTTTTGAAAGACCAAAACTCTACACACATTTTGAATTATCTGGCAGCTCATCGACTTTGAAGAACATTTAAATGAATCGAGGGAGACTCTCTCATGATGAAGTCGAGAGTAACATTGATAATACGCGCAATTTACGCAAAATGAACCCACAAAAAGAATTATTACCAAAGGTGCAGAATCAGAACGACGTATCTATCTTTCAGGTTCATAAAATATGGTCCAGGAATGAGACGAGACGATCATCCAATGTTGATAACGAAACACACTTCGTTAATGGATTAAAAATCTGCGAACAAATGTACGAATCGAGTATATGGAATTTTATGACTACTTTCTCGCTTGTTTCCTAAGAAAAATTCGGCACAAACGGTTTCATGAAAGTACTTTAATGACATGAAGCTGATGGTTTACGATTTCATTTCCATCCTAGAAATGATACACGAAATCAAACTACCGATTTTTTTTTTGTATTGCGTTATTACTTTCTTTACATACGAGCATTGACCTCGAATCTCTCCGTATGTAGATCATCATTATTTATTCATCTATACACACACCATGGGTAGGCTGGTGGTTAAGATGTTAGGTTGTTGATCGGAAGGTCGAGAGATGGTGTGTGAGCGAGGACTTTGTAATTTCTGACTTCCTTAGTGGGTCGTGGTTCGGATTCTACATTAAGCCGTAGGTTTAAGGTGGAGTAACAAGCCTGACTTTCGCCACAATGAACAATTCGGGTGGAAGTCAAACTAAGGTTTTTTTTACTACGGTTTCATATAACGTAAAAAAAAATTAAAGTGAAATTAACTCAATCTATTATAAATCCATAAAGGTTTCAAGGTGTTTCGATATAATTTCTTCCCTTCAAAAGTAACGTCCTATAAAAAATGTCTTTAAGGAGGCTTCTTCTCCAATCGAACTGAAATTTAACATTCTGAAGGTGAAAAAAGGCTTCATTCACGCATTAATATACCCAGAGCCATGTTCGTCTTAATGC
Source organism: Bathynomus jamesi (assembly GCA_023014485.1). Lineage (NCBI taxonomy): Eukaryota > Metazoa > Arthropoda > Malacostraca > Isopoda > Cirolanidae > Bathynomus > Bathynomus jamesi. The sequence continues at coordinate 99,690 of JAJOZX010009633.1, read as the reverse complement.
GGTAACAAGCTTTGCGTCCATACGACATAAGAGCCAAACTTTGCAAAAATTTCCATTCTTCACACGACAACTTAATCCGTTAAGAAAATTTTTCCTAAATTTTTCCGGTGAGAAATTTTTCACTTTACCTTTGGCACCAGATCAGAGGTCAGGTGCGCCATAACAGTCTCACAAGAAACATGCACTGACGGTTGAGAGGAACGCTTTGAGAAGCAGGTGGAGAAGTGAAGAATGGAATCATCGGCATAAGAGTGGATAAGGCAGGAAGTACGACTTAAAAGATCATTGATAAATAAAAGGACGAGAGTGGGTGACAGGACAGAGCTCTGAGGAACACCACTATTAATACCGTTAGGAGAAGAACGGTGGCCATCTACAACCGCAGCTATAGATCGGTCAAAAAGGAAATCAGAGATGAAGGCATAAACAGAAGAATAGAAACCGAAGGAGGGCAGTTTGGAAATTACGGATTAAAATAACGTGACTATTCACAGCTCTATTTACAAATGCAAGTGACCTTACACCACTTGCATTCATGCAACCACCTAACACAACTCGCCATAAATTTGACCAATCGCTTCGGCAGCTTTCATGATATAGTTCAGATTTTCTTCGCCAAACTCGTAGACCCGTCACCAAATGACAGAAAATTTTGTTTCGTCTGAAAAAAGCCTTTTTGCCACTCGTTTGCAGTCCATGAAACTCTTTCTTTGTACCAGGATCGTCGTCATCTCTTTTGTTTCCCATTTAACATCGGCTTAATTTTCGGTTTTCATGACCAAAATCCCATTTTACAAAGCAGCGAGTGTATTAGTGTGGGGTTGCATGAATGCAAGAAGTGTGAGGTCACTCGCATTTGTAAAGAGAACTGTCAACAGTCACGTTTATCAAGAAATCTTAGAATACTTCAACTTCATGCTGGAGTCTGCAGAACAGCTGTACGGAGACGAACCACTTATTTTTCAACATGACCCGGCTCCAGCGCATGCGGCTCGTGCAACATCTGCGTAGTTTGATGCTCAGGAAATTGAAGTACTACCATGGCCAGCTAGCTAATTTTCCCGATCTTAATCCGATAAAAAATCTTGGGAATATTGATAAGCAGAAGGTCCAAAAGCGTAAACCAGGAACACTTAGTGAACTGAAGAGGTGTTTGATGACAACCTGGCAATCGATAACTACGGAAGAATGCGAGAGGCTTGTCGACTCGATGCCATGTCGATTGGAGGCCATAATCAGGGCTAACGGTGGACCAACTAAATACTAAGACGAAGAGTTAAAAAGACTTTGATAAAGGTTTAATATGTTGGCAGTACTCTTCTTAAACTTAAAGAATTATCAAGGTTATGAGCGCATTTGAGACAGTATTCTATTTTTGTGTCCGGAGTTGTGTCCGTATATATATATATATATATATATATATATTATATATATATATTATATATATATATTATATATAGATATATATATAATATATATATATCAGATGGCCAAAAAAAAGCAATCTACAGGTGTTCCATTTAAATGGAACCATGGGAAGTAATTAAGTCTTTTTTTTCCAGATGTGCGGGTAAAGGTAATAAAGGTAATAACGAGGTAATAAAGGTAAATAAAGGTAAATAAAGGTGATAAAGGTACCAATATCCTTTCCAATCTTTATTACTCCCTATGGTTTCATTTAAATGGGTAGTAATAAAGATTGGAAAGAATATTATTACCTTTATTACGTTTACCCTCACAAATCTGGACAAAACAGACATTATTAATTACTCCCTATGGTTCCATTACATGGAAGACCCTGTAGACACAAAGACAAACACAATAGGTACGTAAAACATAGGAGTTTATTAACCTTAATTAAACAACATATTCAGTGTAATTGCCATTTTTTCTAGCGCATTATTCAACTTAAATACACAAATACTTGACATAATTTTTGGAAATACGTCAATTAGGATGTTGTTGATTCCTTCATGAACTTTGGTCTTTAGGTCTTCAAGGTGTCTTAGGCTTGGTAGAATAGATCCTGTCTTTTGTAGTCCCACAAAAAAAAAGTCAGGGTGTGTGAGGTCAGATGAGTATTGGGGCCATTCCACTGGTTCATAAAGGGAGATAAGTCGCCCGAAAAATGCTTCTTCAAAAAGTTGCTAAAACCTGCTAAAACCATTGTGAATCCCGGGTAAAGCAGTTACTTCTTTTATCTTTTACGGGAGAAGCTAATTAATTAGTTGTGGTAAGCAGAAATCTTGTAGCATCTGACGGTATGAATTTTGCGTTACTGTTACGGCTTTTCCAGTTTCACTCTCAAAGAAGTGGAGACCTACTACACCATACCACCCAATAGCGACCCAAATGTTGAGTTTAGCAACACTACGTAGAAGCTCTATTGGAGCACCAGCATGACTTCCCCAGTAACGAAAGTTTTGCTTATTAAGCTCCCTAGACAAATGTACATAACACTCGTCAGTGAAGTAAATGTGTTTCAAAAACTCAGCATCTTCTTCTAGCTTCGCAAACATCCATGCTGCGAATTCCATTCGTTTTTATTTTTGAACATTAGTCAGTGAAGCTTATGAATGAACTTTGTAGGGAAAAGGTTTAGTTCGGTACGAAGTATACGATGCACAGATACCTACTTCTGCGGACTGCACGCAATACTTTCATGAATCATTTACGTGTTGCACATTCTTGTGGATCGTCGCCTACCACTATTACTCTTATGCTGATTACTTATATTTCCTTTTGTTTGAATTATTAACAATTCGTGATATTGTGTTTCTGTCGGGTGGATTTCCGCATCCACATTCCGCGCAAAAGTTTCTCTGCACCTGCGTCATAGAATTTGTACCATGAAACCACTCAACGAGCTTGATTTTCTGTTCTAGCTGCAAATACGACATCACTGTTTGAGGATTTAGCCATATTGTTCCGTGTACACTTGGTCCTTAAGGAGGTTCAGTCAGGACTCGGCTTTCCTTAAAAACTATAGCCTAGTAAGGCCTCCTATGGCCTTACTAGGTTATAGTCTATTTGTAGCGGTATCATCTTTTTCCAAATTTCTACGAAATTAGGAAAAGTTATTGCCTCAAGTATGAAATGGTGAAAGAACGCAATATTTATTAATTAAGCAATGAAAGATTAGAAATATATAGGTAAATGCGGAATAAAACCCCCAGTCTGTTACTTTTCTGAAGGAAAAAAACCAATAATAAAATAAACATCCATTATAAAATAACGCGCAAATCAAAATAGGGACACCCTATATACACGAATTGGGATATTCTTTGAACTATGATAACGCGGAGCATTGTTGCTTTGGGTGGTGATTCGTTGTAGGTGCGGAAGCCTCGTCAGTACATTGATCCCCTATTACTTGGCAATAATACTGAGCTGCTCGTACCCTGAAATGGGCGTATGGGAGGAATGGTGTTCTGTGTAAAGTATGAAAACTTTAATTTTACTCCCCATTAAACTGTAAAGGTTGTCTCTGAAAAATGATGATTATTAATATATATATATATAATATATATATATATATATAATATATATATATATATATATATATCCCTGGCTCAGAACAATTCCAGATGAGCCGTGCGTACCTGGCTAAGTGAGGTGGAGAGCGCAAGAAACCAACTCCAACTTCTACTTCACCAGGCGAACTCAAGAGGAGGAGGACAACAGGATTGACCTTCGTGAAATGAGGAATCATCGCGCGGAACATTGAAAAAGTTGAAAGGTGTGTGTGTATATATACACTATATCGCGTATCTCTTAATTAATCAATAGTTATTTTATTTGGCTTACACACGAATATTCTACGAAAATTGAGTACAATTTAAACGTTATTACGTGACTGAGGATTGTTTAAAGTGTCACAAAGTGTTCCAAAAACACAAACCGCCCTCTACTCTCTAAAAATAAGAGAAAGAAAACCCCAATTCATTTTTGTAAATGTCTTCTAAATGATAAAAAGAAGCAATTTAATGTCAGAGTTTTATAAATAATTGTACGCATAAAATTTCCAATAATGATAGAAGAGGAACTAAAGAGAGAACGTTAAAAAAAAAACTGTATCGGTACTATGGTTTCTCGTTTTCAGGGGTCTTCACTATCCCGGTTTTCCGGGACAAAATCGGCCATCGTCCCGGGATCCCGAGATTTCCCGATTTATTGTAAATACGTATGTATGGACAAATAATGATAAATCCCAATATGCGATGTTAGCTACACTACTTACGTACGAAAATAAAATAGTTTCAATAGAATTTCATTTAAAAAGTAATTCCACAAAAATAAAAATATAAAAACATTTTCTTTTTTACAAAAAAAAAAAAAAAAGCAAGTTAAATTTTATATATACTATTACAGTTCCCGTCGCTTCGCTGACGGTTAGACAGGCTAAACTACAAAAAAAGAACGCAGCCGTGAAAATTTTGAGCTTCACATTGTGTCAACATTTCTGAATCTGGTATCTCCCAAAACCTCCTCACCCCCATTCATGCAACTTAGGGCTACCCCCCTCCCCCATTACCCCCACCCCTCCCATTACCCCACCCATCCCCCATTACCCCCACCCCCACCCTTCCCCCATTGCTAAACTACAGAAAAGAACAGTCATGAAAATCTTGAGCTTCACATTGCCGCCCGTAATACAATTTCTGAATTTTTTTCTCACAATTTTTTCTCACAATTTCTGAAAGTGTGACGGACGGACGGACGGATGGACGGACGGACAGCTCTCTTATTATCATTTTGTCACTATCTTTTATGACGTGTCTATAATGTCACTATCTTTCAACCAATCCGGAAAAGAGCGGTCTCCAGCGGCCTCAGATGATTTCGGAGGCCGACGCCACATAGCCGATGTTCTTCCTCGGCCTCAATTACCCTTATCCCCCAAGTCTCATCCAAATCTGGCCAGTGGTTTGGCCGGCCATACGAAACAAAGAAAGTTCGTAGTATAGATTTGTCATTACGTATAGTCTTTATGTTTATATTTCTAGATACAGTAGTAAATTAACGTAAAACTATTTTAAATAACGTTTTTAGAATCTATACTATAATAAGAGAGCTGTCCGTCTGTCCGTCACACTTTCAGAAATTGTGAGAAAAATTGTGAGAAAAAAATTCAGAAATTGTATTACGGGCGGCAATGTGAAGCTCAAGATTTTCATGACTGTGTTCTTTTCTGTAGTTTAGCATGGGGGAAGGGTGGGGGTGGGGGTAATGGGGGAGGGGTGGTGTAATGGGGAGGGGTGGGGGTAATGGGGGGGGGTGGTGTAATGGGAGGGGTGGGGGTAATGGTGAGGGGGTTAGCCCCAAGTTGTATGAATGGGGGTGAGGAGGTTTTGGGAGATACCAGATTCAGGAATGTTGACACAATGTGAAGCTCAAAATTTTCACGGCTGGGTTCTTTTTTTGTAGTTTAGCCTGTCTAACCGTCAGCGAAGCGGCGGAACTGTACTAGTACTTTATAAAACCGGAGAAATCCTGGGATTTGCTGCGCTTGTCCCGGGATTTAAGGATCATTTTTCGCCCGGGATCCCGGTTGAGAAACCCTAATCGATACCGTTTTACTTCGAAAGAATATGGGTTTTCAGGGCTGCGTATATCGTGAAGAAATTTTCTTACGGTGTTGACTAGGAATTAATTAGCTTTTGAAATAGGATTTCACGAATTTAATTTCCTGGTGATTCACGTCACACCCGAAGATGAAGATGTATGTGCGAAATATTAATGTTCTTACGCTGTTTAGTATGCATATGTTGGAAAGGCGACTTAAACTGGTTCCCAAACTAGTTATCGCATACCGGCGTACCGGGCTTCGGTACGCACTGAGGCGACGAAGAACGTACATCTTTTCGCGACAAAGGAATTGAGAAACGAAAGTTTATTGCGAATTTCATGTTTGGCGAAATTAATTTTAACAATGTTTGGTGTTTAATTATTCTGGAAATCTTTGGAATGGAGAAGCCTTTGGATAAAAAGAACCGTCATCCACTTACATTTCGTCAAATTAAGACTTAAACCAAGGTGGACAATTCTGTAGCCATTTTTGTTCACGGCGGTGAGGGAAATTTTTAACCGAGGTGCTGCTGAATGCGAGAGATCAGTTTGTTTATATAAATGGTTAATGAAGAGAAGGATCGAATAATGTCGATATGAAGAAGTGAAACATAACACTGGTATGCATATGAAATTTTTTTGTCTGCTGTGAGGGTTTTTTCAACTCATATTATATAATTCGACCATGCTGAATTCGAAAATGACATTGGTTTTCCTCAATCACGTCAGGTTTTTTCTCTATTGGCCATTTATTATAAGTCCAATTTTATCCCCAAATTTATTGATTTTTTTAGCTTAAACACTGTAGATACGAGTAATATTATAAGAACACTCGTGAAAAATGAAAATATTGTGTGAATAAATACTTTTATTCATACAATGAATATGGAAAAAAGTTTATTGAGGAAGGAATGAAGTTTTTTTGGCTTTCCGTCTGTGTTTTTCTTCGGGCACGTCTCGCTTCAAACACCAGCAATAGTCCGCCAGCATATTGATATCCCAGTTTCCCTGGTACCTCTCTTCCATTATTTTGATATCTTGGTGAAATCGTTCACCCTGTTCCTCACTATAATCCCCGCAATTTTCAGGAAAATAGTCCAAGTGGGACCACAAAAAGTGCATTTTTATGGACATGCGCGACCCATGAGCTTTGAAAGCTTCCATCAAGTTTTCGACAACGGACTCGTATTCTGGACTTCTACGCTTGCCAAGAAAATCAGTGACAACTGATTTGAATGCCTGCCTGCCAGGCATTCTTCTCAGTTGGAGTCATTGCGTTTTCGAACTGAGTATCCTTGATCAAAGTTCGAATTTGAGGACCATCAAAAACCCCAGCATTTAGTTTAGCATCAGATATATGAGGAAATTTACTCTCGAGATATCGGAATGCTGAACCCTCCTTATTCATTGATTTGATGAAATTTTTCATCAAGCCCAGCTTAATATGAAGTGGTGGGAGCAAAATCTTTGTTGGTGGTACAAGGGGCAATGAAACGACATTATGCGACCCAGGTTCAAAATTCTCTCTGGATGCCCATTCACGCTGTGCATAGTGCTTCTCATCCGCTCGGCTATCCCATTTGCAGAGGAAACATGGGTATTTCGTGTATCCCCTTGCATTCCCAATACAAATGCCACAATCTGAAAAAAAATGAAAATATTTAAAGAATTTAGAGAATTTGTTCTATCAGATAAAAAAATCTATGCATTGGACTGTATCACTTCTGTGGGGAAGTTAAGTGTTCTTATACGCTCTCAAATAACCTTTGGAAAAACAACATAGTCAATAGCAATAGTTTACTTATGATATTAGTATTACCTTCAAATCTCCACAGATCCTCCAGTTATGTTGGTCGTATACGAGAGCATCCAGTAAAATTTTCATGTTATCGTAGCTCTCAGTAAGTTGTACGGAATGTGCTACAGGGACTGATGCAACCCTATTCCCAATGTTGAGAAGTACTGCTTTCAAACTTCGTTTAGACGAGTCTATAAATAGCCTCCATTCTGATGCGTTATATGGCAGGCCCAAGGATTCGATTAGCCCCTCAACATTGCAGCAGTACACTAAGGAAGAGGTATTTTCGTGCACTGCAAAAACTTGCGGAATTCTTCCTCTTCGTTTCCTATACCAGGAGAATGTTGTTCCCGGAGCCAGCAAGTTGTCCTCTCGAAGTCGTGAGCCCAAGATCTCGGCAGCTAATTTGGAAAGTCCTAAATCCCTGGTAAGATCATTAAGTTTGGCCTGGTTGAGAGGCCTCGGCTCATTTGAAGCGGTATTTTGAGGTATGTACGACTGGGACTGGTCATTGGCATTGGTCATTGATTCATCATCAGAATCATCGAAGTCCAGGGTTTGAGGTGGGTCGGGTATTGGAATTCCAGGACCATGGGGTACAGGTCTCATAGCAGAAGGAATGTCAGGGTATACAACAATGTGTTTATTCTTCTTGTTAACTCTGAAAATAGAAACACAGAAACATGGATATAAAACTTGCATATGAAATAGAAGAAGCATTCAGACAGTGGCGGCTCGTGAGGGAAGGCTGCGGTCTGTAAGATATGAAATAGGTCGATGGAGTCTGTATATTTTCTTTCTTTTTCATTCATATTGTCCCTTCGGGGACAATATGAATGAAAAAGAAAGAAAATATACAATCATTGTATATGTAAATGTAACTTGTATAACAATATGTATGTGTAAATGTATTTTCTATAACAATATGTATATGTAAATGTATGATTACCATTACGGTGAATATTATGCTATATATGGTGAATATTACATTATGGTGAATATTATGTCAAGTTTCATACGAGGATTTCAAAATATTTAAGAAAAATAAATTTATAAGCCCACCTTGGAGGTTTGTCATGCAGAAATAGCAATCTGTCACGTGATCCTTTCCTTCTCTCCAAATCATGGGAATTCCAAAAGGCAAAGATTTCGCTCTGCCTTTGCTCCATCTTCTCAAATTTTCAATGCACGTCTTGCAGCACATATGAGGGGCGAAATTTTTGTCCTGGTTCCCTAGCTTAATTCCAAAGTATGCTCTATACATTGTCTTCACAAATTTAGTGATTTGGGACTGGTTATTTGGCATGGTAACCGTCCCACATATGTAGCAGAATCTATTGGGATCATTTTTACACGCTCTATTCATTATGAATATTTTATCTATATGCCTGAAAAGTAAAAAAAGATATTATACAAGTGAAACAAGTGATGATAGATGTTACTGTTCTAATTCCGCTTTGACAAAATCACGAAAATTCTATTTTACTTGAGGCCATAGCCGGATAACCTGAGCTGATTGAGAAAAACGGATTGCAGATTCGAAATCAGCAGGAAAAACTCTATAAGAATCACTTACAAAACCCTTGACAGCAAAATTGATGCATACCAGTGTAATTATTTTTATTGGTGTACTTATCAAATAATGAGTCCTCAAATTCGAAAATCTGACCAACACCAGATTCGGTCATCGCCGTAGCTGTGGATAACACGAACGCCATTTCCCTATAAACGAAGTGAAGACACTGAGGTCGAGGGTATCGAAATCCGATGGTGCTGGTAAACAATACTCAAAGGCAATGGACCTCGTGACTTTGGCTCGAGCGCTGTGCCAGTTTTAGTCCCTCCTCATTAACTATTTCGTCACATTTTTAACATCTTCCTTTTCTAATTCCGCGTAACTTTTTTGAGTAGTTTTACTCTATTATAAGCTATACTGCAAAATGTACACTTTTTTCATATAACGTCCTAATGAATGACGGAATGCTTATACATTTATAGTTTTAATAATAAAAAGACTATTTACATTTGTATTAAAATTTTTGCTGCTTCAACAATAGAAGATTAAATAATTACACTGTACAATAGTGAAAAAAAACGGAAATGAGATCGTCATTTTTATGGCTAATTGTATGCGTAGATCGCAAAAATACTCATTTATTTGTATCACCCACCGATTTTATGAAAATGACCCTATTTCATTGTATCATTTTGAGAACCACTGGTTCTCTGAACGCATCTTTTACATTTTGTTCAGTCATGCATATGCTGTGGTGGTGGTGTTCGGCTCTGTGTTTCCACTTTGATTTTATGAAAAAAAAATTTCATTAATCATTTAAAACAAAACTGTCAGCCATATTTTATCATAAATCGGTGCTATAAGTGAGTATTATTGAATAATAGCGATCAAATTATGTATATTTCACCGACAACGTCTAGACTGAGTGAAATTGCAAATTGATCTATCATTTTCTTATTTTACAGGTTTTTATTAATGTTATGCTACAATGCCTAGAGAGTGCAAAAATTCGCCACGCAGTTTTTGTTATATTTGTGGGACATTAACGTTAAAACAGTATAAAAGGAAGTTGACTTCTCGTGTGAAAAAGCTTTATGAATTATACTTCGCATGCAAAGTTGGTGATCAGGAAAAGCACTGGGCGCCTCATATCTACTGTGTGAGATGTACAAGCTCGTTATCTGCATGGTTCAAAGGCACCGGTCCTGGTCTGGGATTCGGTGTCCCAATGGTATGGAGAGAGCCGCTGGACCAATCAACTGATTGCTATTTCCGCTTAACGAACATCACAGGTTTGAATCTTTTATTTTTCTGAATATACGTCAAATTTGGTGTTTTTAGCACATTTTACCATATTCTGCTCTGCATAATGTATTACACAATTATGCTATCTTAAGTAGTCAACAATGTATATTGTCTCACATTACAGGTTGCAACAGAAAAGGGAAAAAGGCTATAGTCTACCCAAATCTTCGTTCTGCTATGCGTCCTGTGGAACATTCTACAGATATACCCATCCCTCGTCCTCCAGCTGAAATGCCGACCGATAACACAGACTCTGACAAATCGGAATCAGACGGCGAATGCTATGAAGCTCAAGTCGAGTCCAAGAAAGAACAACATCTCATCACGCAGCCTGAACTCAATGATTTGGTCCGTGCGTGATTTAATACGTACCAAGCAATAAAGTGAACTGCTGGCCTCACGTCTACAAGAATGGAATCTGCTGGCGGAAGACGTACGAATTACAGCATTCCAAAAGCGCTCCTTGGAATATTTCACAGTGAAGAACAATCTTTGTTATTGCATTCATATACATGGTCTGTTCGATGCTCTGGGTTTGTACTATGAACTGAATCAGTGGAGATTGTGAGATTGTTCATTGATGCATCTCTGTACAGTGTTAAGGGTGTACTGCTACACAATGGGAACACAATGCCTTCTGTTCCGATCGTTCATTCAGTCGTCTTGAGAGAAACATATAACAATGTTGCTTTTATTCTCGACTGTATAAAATACAATGAACATGAATGGCTTATCTGCGCAGATTTGAAGGTTGTGGCTATTCTCAATGCATTGCAAACTGGCTATACGAAATACATGTGTTTCCTATGCAAGTGGGATAGCCGAGCAAGGTCTGAACAATACACACGCTCAGTATGGCCGCCGCGAGACAATTCCTCACCTGGATCTTACAGTGTTATTCACGAACCACTAGTACGAAAGGAAAAGGTTATCTTGCCGCCACTTCACATAAAACTAGGGCTGATGAAACAATTTGCAAAGGCGTTGAAACAGGATAAGCCTGCCTTCAAATATCTAAAGGAAAAATTCCCAAAAATAAGTGATGCCAAGATTAAAGAAGGCATATTCGTCGGCCCTCAAATTCGCCAACTTATGCTAGACGAACATTTTGAAGCGGTGATGGATGAGGTTGAGTTGGCAGCCTGGCGTGCATTCAAAAACGTGTGCAGCGGTCTACTAGGAAAGACTAAATACGACAACTATGCTGCACTTGTGGATCAACTTATCAACTCATACCAACTTCTCGGATGTAAGATGTCATTGAAAATTCGTTTTTGCATTCACATCTCTCATTCTTTCCGGAAAACGCATCTGCTGTTAGCGACGAACACGGGGGACAATGATAGCCATACAGAGAGAAGTGGAGTCCTGCTATGCTGGCCGATTCTGCTGGAATTTAAAGCGTGACCAACCAGAAGCATCACTCAAACGCCAGCATAAATACAAATAATGAGTTGAAAACAGTATAATACGAGAGTTTTATGTTAATTTTGTGCATATATGTTGAAATATAGCAATAATTAAACTGTTCCATATGATAAAGCCTATCTCTTTATCAATATATTCTTATTTTTTGGTATGAAGATTTTAAGCAGTTATTACAAAAAAACGTGACGTGATAGAAAAAAACTATTTTCAGATTTGGAATCAGCACACTCGAAATATTAAGAATGACCGAATGTTATTCCCGTTTTTTTTCTGAACCGAAAATTCGTTGTACAGTGTTATTAGAGAGCGAATTATTTCTATTTCAAATTGGGAAATTTTCTTTTAATTTTGAGGGAAACTAAAAATTAAATTAAATGTACGATGTGACCCGTAATTAAAAACGGCAAAATACAGGAATATTCTAATTTTAAAACTGATATGCGGGCACACGCACATATACATATATAACGCACATATACATATATATATATACATATATATCTATATATAGATAGTCAAAGTTTTGGTGTTTTGGGAGAAACAGGCAGAAGGTCTGATACAAACTTTAAAATATCTCTGTACTGAGGGTAAACCTTTACACGAAGAAGGCAACTGTTAAATATTTTCAAGCCAAGGCTGACCACAGGCCTCATTTTACCCGAGTTGTAAATATTTGAAGAATAATCAGGTAACTCCAGGAGTACAAATGAATAGGGCACCGCATCTATTACAGCAGTTGTTCGCAAATTTTTTTTCACTCGCGCCCGCCTTATTAGATAAAAAAAAATGACGCAATCCCTTGCCTCCGTTGTTATGGGGACAGTCGCGTGCAGGTTGGTAGTTTGTGACGTAGCGAACTGTGGTGAGCTCAAGTTGTGGTGGAGTCCAGAATTTTTTTTAATCAGAAATGTAATTCAATACTTTTCTTGACCCATTTAAAATAAGTAACGTTTAATAACTTCAGTAGGCTAACCCTTCACGCACCCCTTGGAGGCTGCGCACCGTAGTTTGTGGGTCACTGTGTTACGAAACTAAGGATAATTCCCATCACCATAGAAACGGCTCCAAAAAATACATTCAAGTCCATTCCATATTATCTCCATATTACTGAAGTTAATACAAAATCCATAAATATTGTGAGAAATGTCGGACAAAAATTCCAAAATAATGTGTTATTATTTCATAATAAAATCGATTTTAAAAAAGATATTATTATAATCTTTTGAAAATTCGCTCAGCAAAAAAAAAAAAAAAAATCAAAAGTGAAAAAAAATGCAAAAATCTAAACACTGTACTTATACATTGTACAAATCAATTCATATGTAAATGGAAGTGAATCAGAGAGAAATTTCAACCATTTATTAGTAGGTACGTAAAATAGCTCCCCCGCCAAAAAAATGAAAACCGGATTGTACCTATTTCAGTCGACATTTCAAGGCAGGATTTCAACATTATGATGCTTCCCATTTTCTCTTTCTGTCTTTGACCGAAACCACATAAACAACTCCCCAAAAGTGAAATGCTTACAGTACGAAATTAATACACTGTATTAAAGTTTCTATACTGTAAAGCGGATAAAGTCAATATACTGCGGACGTTAATTCTGGAACTGGTGCGAAGTGTGAGCGCTAGTCAATGGGAAGAGAGGCCCTCCTAAACACCCACACAGTTGCCATGCCAACCAGCCTTTGCTGATGAAATAAAGATAATGCATCTCTCGCGAGCCAGTCATGCGAGGCATTTTGCAGAGCATAAAATATACGTATCCTTTACTCGCTCGCGCAGTTACAAATATGAGTCTGACTGAATTTAATTTCATGATAAATTCATATTCCTTTTACTTATTGAGCCACGTTCTCTGAGGCAAAATTTAATATTACTCATAATAATTACCGACCCGAGTAAAACCAGAGAAAAATCTATGGCAATAAATTTACAAAACAATAAATTAAATAAAAAAAAGTTTTAAAATTGCGTAAGAGTTTTTTAATGAGGAAAAGAGTTTAAATAAATGGGACGCCTCTTTTTGGTGTCGCTTTCCAAATACGAAGAAATCATTAGATGTCTTCCGTAATTTGGGTTCTCACCGAAAACGATCGATAGCATCTTATTCGTCTATGTGATCGAGTCTGTATTTCTAATTAGACTTTATTAAATTGCTACAGGTTTTTTTTTTTTTTTTTTTTTACTTGTAAGTTGTACGTGTTTAACGATGAATTAGTTTTATAGTTCCATGCGTCTAAGGTTAATGAATTAGCGTTTAACATCAATAAGTAAGCCTATAACCTATGTACGAGAACTATATACCAAAAACTTAAAAATATCAAGATTACCACGATATTAACGAAAAATTTGGCAATTTATATAGGGCCGAACAATAAAGAATATTAAAGATATTAAGATTACGGGTAATTCTTCAAATTCTGATCATTGTTTCCAAGACGTCATCATGCTTAGAAGAAAAGTGTGACTGTCTCGGTATTAATTAAGAATCTAGTACTCAGTCCGTTGAATTCTTGAGAACGTTTCTTCCGATAAATTCAACGCGTGAATTACAATTAAGAGACGTTGTTGCTATTGAGAATTAGATTATAGGAGAGACGAAAGCAAATCGGGATCAATATTTCGAGTATTTAAAGCATACTTTTCGAGTTCTGTAAAAGCCCAGCCTAAAGCGGCACTACGGTAGCAAATGAAATAAGTTACGCCCTCTACACTAGGTCTTGTCACTGACAGGTAAAAAAACACATTTTAGTGGTTGAATTTTCGTTTTTATGACGTACATAAACAATTAACTAGTTTAAATCACGGCCATAAAATATTTAAGTCAATATTTTCATTGAAAAATGCCAAAAATCATCACAAAAGAAAATATTATTAATTACTAACAGAAAGCGACATTTAAAGAACCTATTCCTTAATCGAATATTTAAATAAAAGAATGAATTAAAACTCACAAAATATAAAAATGTAAAAGTCACAGACCCTAAAAATTATATGAATAAATGAATAAATAAAAAACAAAAAAAAAAAAAAGGGTTTATTATTTAGAATCCCTCCTCAACTTCCCTTCCCTACAAAGCTCAAAGCAAAAAACTTATTCAAGAATTTAGTGGCAAATATGAATACATAATTCATCCACTAACTTCAATCAACGAACTCGCAACAAAGAGTAAAACAGTGAAAAATGCGTCTAAAACTTAATAAAATAATATTTCTTCTCAGTTTATTCGTAACGATTATTCATCAAATACGATAAGCACAAAATGATTACACCTTCTTTGTTCAGCTTTTGAAAGGTATGCGCCACGGTGGCGTAGTGGTTAATATCGCTGACTACGAATCCACGGGTCCGGGTTCGATTCCCTGCGATGGCAGACGGCGCGCGGGTCACCCAGCTGTTTATCTTTCCATACGATAAAATTGGTCGATAGGTTAATCGGTACCCTCGGTAGCCTAGTAGTTAAGACGCTGGGCTGCTGCTGCTGCTGATCGGAAAGTCGTGAGATCGAGTCCGGGTGATGACTTTGTAATTTTTGACCACCCGTGATTGGTCGTGGTTCGGACTCCACGCTAAGCTATAAATCTAGGGTGAAGCAACGAGCTTAACCTTCGTCAGAATGAACAATTCGGCCAGCAAAACCAAGGTTACCAAGGTAGCGGTCAAATGTGTGTCAAAATAAGCATCTCAGATTTCATCTATTCTGATGTCAGTTGCGTCAAAAAAGCATGAACGAAGGAATAACTCGTTGCCAAAGAATTGCCGTTTGTTGATACAGCGATGATCCTCCAATGACTTTCAAATGAAGAAACCAAATAACAAATACGTTGCCAGAAAACCAGTTTGCTCAGTTACGATACGATCCCATTAAACCCCGCGTGTATAATCAAGCAAGGAGGAACTAGTGGGAATCAACATCAACATTAAAAAACGTTGGAGAAACGAGAAATATTCGCGCGTGGCTCTACTACTAATGGGTAATTGGCACGAATGCTGTTCCAGAGAAAGCCGTCTTCGCGGAAGTCTTTAAAAGAAATTGTCTCGTGCACAGAATCATCCGCTTCGACCTTGGATTACTGTCCAGTTCTTTTCACGAAAGGTAACACTCAAGATTGATGTAAAAAGAGATCCCTTAATTCACTTCATAAGAAACATTAAGCTCTTTAAATCAATAAGTTTACGAATTAATTAATCTCACTGTAAATCACTTTCTCGAGAAAGTACTCCATTCTTCTAAAAGTACCGCTTACTTATGAACGGTGAGCGAATTCACAATAAAACATGAATAATTACTTACGTGTATAGCTATAATATTAGCAAATTAAGTGTGCGTACAATACAGTTTCATATAAAGCACTATATGGATTTAATAAATATCATATATATATATATATATATATATATATATATATATATATATATATATATATATATATATATATAGCGGGTGTGCCATAAAAAAAGGGGTACATTTTAAAAAGGTTATAAAATCAACATTTGTCATTTAATTTTAATAAAACTTCTACAAAATAAAACATATGTATTTATCTATAAACAAACACGTTTTCAGACTAAAATATCGAATAATTCAAATTCTATCAACATTTAACGAAAGAGTATGATTTTTCTACTTAACATGCAAAAATTATTAAACCTTTTTAATATTTTTTTATAAAAATAATTTTTAACATAAAATTTACCTGAAATTATTAAAAAAATTGTTCGAAATGCTTTCCTTCCATTTCAATAACTTTTTTATTCTTGGCCGGAATATGGGAAACTTAGCAGAGCGAGTCTACAGGACTAGGATAAAAGATATCGCTCATTTACGCGAGATCATCATTCAAAAGTGGGAAGAGCTTCCACAGGAACGAGTAAATCGAGCCAGAGATGAATTCCGGCCAAGAATAAAAAAGTTATTGAAATGGAAGGAAAGCATTTCGAACAATTTTTTTTAATAATTTCAGCTAAATTTTACGTTAAAAATTTTTTTATAAAAAAATATTAAAAAGGTTTAATAATTTTTGCAAGAAGAAAAATCATACTCTTTCGTTAAATGTTGATAGAATTTGAAATATTTTATATTTTAGTCTGAAAACTTGTTTGTATATAGATAAATACATATGTTTTATTGTGTAGAAGTTTTATTAAAATTAAATGAAAAATGTTGATTTTATAGCCTTTTTAAAATGTATTCTTTTTTATGGCACACCCGTTATATATATATATATATATATATATATATATATATATATATATATATATATATATATATATATATATATATGATGAATAAAACCACGAAGGAAAGGAAACACAAAACGGTGCTCAAGCGCTTTCGTCTAATGACATCCTCAGGAACACTGAAATACATAAAAGGTTACGGCCTATATATAGGTTACAGAAAGAGAAAAAAAATATAAATAAATAACATACATACACACAAACATATATACATATATATATATACATACATATCTACACACATACACATATATATATATATATATGCAATAAACGGAGAAGTAAAAATAAAACTTAAAAATTAAGGATTAGAGGATTAACAAAGAGGCATATCGATTTTAGCACAAGATCAAATGAGTTATAAAAATAATACAAATTTATACTGGAGATACGCCCGGGTTTAACACTTTGCCTTTTTAGAGTCAAGTTTCGATATATATAAAAATAAATTGAAGATTAAAAGTTAATAAAGTAGCTTACAAGTTTACCAAAGATTAAGTGTCCTACCCTTTTTATCTAGGTTTGTTTTGAAGGAATTCAAAACAACAGGATCGAGTTGAAAAAGACCTTTGCTTATGTTGAAGTTATTTGAAAGTTGAATAATGGCAGACTCAAGAATATTTCTATTGACAATGTTGCTCGAATGAAATAAAACTGAAGCATTATTCCAATCAATACAGTGGGATAACTCTGACAAATGGACAAAAAGAGCACTGGACAACTGTCCTGTTCTGACGGAATATTGATGCTGTTTTATACGTGTGTGCAAATCCTTTCCCGTCTGACCTATGTAAAAGGAATCACATTTTTTACACCCAATTTTATAGATAATGCCTGAATTATTGGTAGGGCTATTTTTTACTATGATATTTTTCACAATATTGTTATATGAAAATACTACATTAATATCCAAAAGTTTAAGTACATTAGCAATGCCTAAAAAGCCCGGGAAAAATGGAAGTACTAAAATATTTTTTGACAAAGTACGAGTGTTATTATTGACACGATAGAAGTTCGTTTTGCCTTGTTGAGACAAGATTCCATAAACGCAGATGGGTAACACAGATCACTTCCAATACAAACCTGGCAACCCTATGCGCCCTATTATTAGCTCGGTGGGCTCTATTACTTATAAACTCTCCAAATGGCTTGCCAAAGTCTTGTCCCCCATTCTCGGAACTATCTCTGATTCACATGTAAAAAATTCCATGGATCTTACTGAAAAATTGAATAATGCACGTACTGAAACTAACGATAGATTGATCAGTTTTGATGTTTGTTCATTGTTTACAAAAGTGCCGATTGATGATATGCTTGACTTTCTCTCCCAAGAATTACATAAGTATGACCTGCCACTACCTTCACACATTGTTTTGGAACTTATTAAGCTTTGCATTAAAGACTGTAAATTCACTTTCAATAACGAGTATTATCAACAAGTGTTTGGAATGGCCATGGGCAACCCCTTATCGCCCCTCCTCTCCAATATTTATATGGAGTTTTTCGAAATTACTTACATTCCGAGAATCCTGGGGGTTGGCATCCCTTGGTTGCGGTACGTCGACGATATTTTGTGTATCTGGCCCATGAATCGTGACCTGGATAACTTCCTCCTTCAGTTAAATGATCAAGTCCCCTCCATTAAGTTTACTTTAGAAGTGGAACAAGACAAGTCAATCCCATTTTGGATGTGCGTGTACATAGGGAAAGCCCAGGTTTTAAGTTTAGTATCTATCGGAAAACAACAAACAACTTGTCCTACGTACACTTTTACTCGGGACATGACACCCCCACTAAGAAGGCCATTTTTTCATCAATGTTTCTCCGCGCCCTTAGGATCGCCAGTCCGGAATACATCGATGCCGAATTGGAAAAAATCAACGGTATTGGAAGTGATCTGTGTTACCCATCTGCGTTTATGGAATCTTGTCTCAACAAGGCAAAACGAACTTTCTATCGTGTCAATAATAACACTCGTACTTTGTCAAAAAATATTTTAGTACTTCCATTTTTCCCGGGCTTTTTAGGCATTGCTAATGTACTTAAACTTTTGGATATTAATGTAGTATTTTCATATAACAATATTGTGAAAAATATCATAGTAAAAAATAGCCCTACCAATAATTCAGGCATTATCTATAAAATTGGGTGTAAACAATGTGATTCCTTTTACATAGGTCAGACGGGAAAGGATTTGCACACACGTATAAAACAGCATCAATATTCCGTCAGAACAGGACAGTTGTCCAGTGCTCTTTTTGTCCATTTGTCAGAGTTATCCCACTGTATTGATTGGAATAATGCTTCAGTTTTATTTCATTCGAGCAACATTGTCAATAGAAATATTCTTGAGTCTGCCATTATTCAACTTTCAAATAACTTCAACATAAGCAAAGGTCTTTTTCAACTCGATCCTGTTGTTTTGAATTCCTTCAAAACAAACCTAGATAAAAAGGGTAGGACACTTAATCTTTGATAAACTTGTAAGCTACTTTATTAACTTTTAATCTTCAATTTATTTTTATATATCGAAACTTGACTCTAAAAAGGCAAAGTGTTAAACCCGGGCGTATCTCCAGTATAAATTTGTATTATTTTTATAACTCATTTGATCTTGTGCTAAAAATCGATATGCCTCTTTGTTAATCCTCTAATCCTTAATTTTTAAGTTTTATTTTTACTTCTCCGTTTATTGCATATATATATATATATATGTGTATGTGTGTAGATATGTATGTATATATATATGTATATATGTTTGTGTGTATGTATGTTATTTATTTATATTTTGTTTCTCTTTCTGTAACCTATATATAGGCCGTAACCTTTTATGTATTTCAGTGTTCCTGAGGATGTCATTAGACGAAAGCGCTTGAGCACCGTTTTGTGTTTCCTTTCCTTCGTGGTTTTATTCATCATAAATATTTTTCACGTGTTACTTTCGTGAAATAATTTTCATATATATATATATTTTTTTTTTTTTTTTACTTAATGTTCAATGACTCTGAAAGACTGAACAATGGTAAGAGACTGAAATATCACGCCAAAACATAAAAACAGACTGGCAATGCATCAAATTAATATAAAAACTATCATCATCATTCAATTAAACACCCAAAACCTTCGCTTCATATTTTCTGGCATGTGTATATATATACATACACACACACCACAAATTTCCAAATGTTTCCAAATCTGTTTGAGATCAGATTATTTATTTAATGTTGTTTTTATGAAAATATACAACAGTGAAGAATAAGAGGATACAAAAGCCTTAAAAAGAAATTAGCATTCACAAAACACTCGAAAGAAAATACTCTGAAATTATTACTCAGGAACCTAAATGACCTCGTATGAAATAAATCTTTAAAAAAATCACACCATGCAACAGTCCGTCGTCAATGAAGGTCTGTATTTTCAGAGCTGCAAAGACCAATAGAAAGCTAAGTTAACCCGGCAATAGGTGAAGAGGGAGTTGTAAATGAACAAATTACAGTCTCCTGCAGTGAAATTCAAACAAATGCTCAAACACAGTGAATAAATCTAATGAAAGGATCTTCAGATACGAGCTCCATTCTTGGTTTTCCGAGGTACTTACCGTCTGAGGCGAATGTCTGCTGGGGGTGATAATCGGAGGTGGTTCGTTTTCCACATCTTGCTGCAGAATAAAAGTGTTACTCCCTGACGTCAAAATGGGGCCCCCCGGTGGACTGCTCACGATGTCCTGCGGAAAAGAGAGACAATGACAATTAGTCGCAGGGTCCAGTCTGAAGTTCGCTGCGCGACAAAATGGCCTTCAAAGTTGCAGTGACTAGTTGGGTAAAGGTTTCAGTTAACAAATGACGTTAATTGTACTCGGGTTAGGTCCTATTTTAAACTTTAAAGTTATTATGGTTCCTTTACGATACATTCTCTCTTCGCAATCTAATTAATCGTTCCTATTCAGTTGACGCAACGAAATCTTAACCGCTTTACAGGAATAATACTTTACAATATGAATAATCATTAGGAATTATCTTTAAAGAGTGACAATCGAGAAAATCTTTTAGAAGTGATATTCTAAAATGTTTCTACGTCGTAAACAAAATTGAATTACGAAATGTTTATAGTTATTAGCGTGAAAACTTATTATTACCCAGAATTAACGTCTAAAATGATATCCACGTAAACGCGCAACACCGAGAAACTTTAATCGACTCGAGTTTATCAAAGTAAAAAAAGCTACATACTTACGAATAACTAAGTACAGTATTCCATTCGAGTTTTGGGGTAACTGAACTAAATTCACAAAGTGAAAAGTTTTATAAGAGTTTTTCATTCGTAGCTTAATTTTTGAATGATTTTGAATGCAACATAATGTATTAAATTTAATCCAAAGACAATATATTTTGGTAATAATGTAGTTTTTAATGTCTCAAATTCGTCCAGGAAATTCGACGTCGCAAATTATTGAAATAAAAAACAAACAATAAAACTTATTTCATTTGGATCACAGTCTAGTTTAAGTTAGGTTAGATTAGGTAAGTTCACTTTTAGGTTAGGCTATTAGATTAGGTAAGTTTACTTTTAAGTTGTGTTTAAACGTCGCAAATTAATTTTGTTTTATTTTTATTGTAGAGGTCGTTTTAAATGTGGCAGAACGTTAAAGGTGGATGTTGCGTATATGTACGTAACGACCTAACTTACAATAAAAATAAAAATTAATTTGCGACATTTAAACAACTTAAAAGTACACCTAATCTAATCTAATCTAATCTAACCTAGCCTACCATGTTTAGAACGACCTCTACAATAAAAATAAAAACAAAATTAACTTGTGACGTTTAAACACAACTTAAAAGTAAACTTACCTAATTTGCGACGTTTAAACACAACTTAAAAGTAAACTTACCTAATTTGCGACGTTTAAACACAACTTAAAAGTAAACTTACCTAATTTGCGACGTTTAAACACAACTTAAAAGTAAACTTACCTAATTTGCGACGTTAAACAAAACAAACAAAACATCTTTATTGCGGATCATTCACAATTCATAGCCACTTAACCTAACATACAAGTACACTCTTATCATACACTGAACTTCATACAAAAATAAGGCTAACATAGCCACTTAACCTAACTTATAAGTACAAAACTAAGGCCAGCATAGCCACTACAAGATTTCCTATATTTTAACTCAATTTGCTTTAAGTAAATGGTAAATATGTGATTAAAAGCATGTGTGAAGTGAATGAGAGTTTTAATTAGGTGCACGGATACTACCGAAAAATATAATATTTAAAAAGTAATGAAAAAATTATAAAAGTCAATTTTTACTAAAAGAAATTGTAAAAATGAACTGCATATTTCGTAGAAAAAAATCTATGTTTGTTGCTAATGAAAGAAAGCCAATTTATGTCCAATTCTAAAACAAAGTATTCTAATTTAAACTATGGCTGACTTCTACTTGAGAGCAAAGCCTCATTTCGAAAACACTATCCAACAATCGATAATATTTGCGTAAATAAACACAAGCTAGTCGTACGAAGAAAAAAGGCTATCTTAGACATGTTTTCCCACAATCCACGAGTATATAAATCTTTATGAATAAAAATATCAAAACTCTAAAATCAGAGTTTTAGCTCAAATATAAATTGAGTTATATGAAAACTGTCAGTCGAGCTATCTGCGGAAGTTGTACACGATCAAAGAAGGTTCACCATATTCAAAGAAAAAAAAGAACTAAAATAGCCATATATAAACAACATTAAAAAATCCACTATTTCCCACTTTCTTATACGAAACAACTTTCAAAATTCAATAATATATGAGCATTTAAGTAAAAATTAAATGAAACTCATATTGGTCAAAGAAATACTATGGAATTAATCATCTTAAATTAGGAAATGGATTAGAAGATTGTTAATAAAATCTGAGAGGCTTCAACAGAAATAAGTTGCTAATAACATAAAGCACAAAGTCCGATTAGGAAACAGTTTTAAGTGGATTGAAAGAATTTGGTCAAGAAGACCCAAATACCCTGAAAGCAGTAGCGTATTATAATGGGGGCAAAGGGGGCATTTGCCCCCAGCCCCAGATGCTGACCGGCCCCAAGATGCTGACCGACCCCAAGAAACTATGTAAACGCTATAATCTACCGTTGAAATAATTGGTAGACCGTGAGGAAGAAAAAAAAAATTATAGATTCCGCTTCTACAAAACCTAGTTTAGTATCCCATTTATGCGAACAAAGTATACATTTTCTGTAATCACATCTTTGTTTTTTTTCGTTTTCTGTTGATCGATCCCAGTCAGCTGATCACATCACTCACGTATGATGTATCAGGTAAAGAATTGTGTTTTTCTGGTGTTTTTCTAGTGACACCGGCCCGAAAATATTCATTGCCCCCGGCCCTAACAATGCTTAATCCGGCCCTGCCTGAAAGTGACATAAACCTGATACTTGTATAAAAAGAAAAAGTATGAATATATCCATTGCTTTTTACAGCCAAAATCGAACATTAGCCAAGGCTGAACAAAGAAAAATAATGCTCTATTTAACGTTACAATAAATAAATATGAAAGAAAATTACGAGAATCATAGGTGACTATCTATATTTTGAGTCAAGTCTCTAGTAACTCCAATTGCGGACTGACAGAAAAGTGTATATCCATCTATCAATCTAGTATTCTATCACATGTAATTATCGACTGAAACTCTACTAAATTAGAAATTTAACCAATGTCTCGCTCCAAGTAAAAGATTAGGATAGGCTATGACATTTCAATATCACGTAGGCATATTTGATTTCAACACTAATAATTAAAATACAAACAAGATTTCAAACTGAAAATATCCAGGCTGTCAACAAAAAATCTAGAAAAAAATAGGAAAAGTAGGAAATGTTTGCCGAATAGGTTGAAAACAGTAGGAAATTTACTTTTGAAACAAGAAACTGGGAATTTTGCACTCAAATTAGCTAAAAAAAATAAATAGGATAAGTTACTAATATGTTTTCATTTCTTTTACTTTTTATTTAAAATTAAGACGGTTACCATCACAATTTAATGTAACAATAAATGCATAAATGGTCACTACTTCCTATAGCGCTCGAAATAAAACAAACCTCAATTTCATAATAAAAAATTAAATACTTAGTATTTCGCATCTTTATATTTTATATACGAGGGGCGGTCGGAAAATAAATTTACACGGCGTATAATTTCGTAACTAAAGGACCTACATTCATTATGTTTGTATCAGGTGAATTCGTTAATCATTGTTGGCAACACTGCACGTCGATTCGGCTGCCATGAACCGTACATTGGTTATACGACTACGAGTCAGTTGAACATGGCGACTCGACTGGAACAGTGCCCTGTCATTTCTGCAATGATATTCCGAGTTTGTCAGCGATCAAGAATTTCTCGAGTGCATTGTCACAGGAGACGAGACATGGGTTCATCACCGTACTCCGGAAACAAAACGTGCCAGCATGGAATGGAAACACCCTGGGTCCCCGCGACCAAAGAAATTCAAGATTGTGAGGTCCGCTGGCAAAGTGATGGTTACCGGGACCACAAAGGCGTTTTGCTCGCAGACTTCATGCAAAAAGGCGCAATAATCAATGCAGTTGCATATTGTTCAACATGGAACGTTTACGAGCGGCCATTAAACGTAAACGTCCTGGACTGCTCCGTACGGCAGGGTAATGTTCCAGTCGAGCCGCCATGTTCAACTGACTCTTATAACCAATGTACGGTAGATGGCAGCCGAATCGACGTGCAGTGTTGCCAAAATACCAAAATAATTAACGAATTCACCCGATACAAACATAATCAATGTACGTCCTTTAGTTACGAAATTATACGCCGTGTAAACTTATTTTCTGACCGACCCTCGTATACATTAGGGACAGGGCCGGATTAAGCATTGTTAGGGCCGGGGGCAATGAATATTTTCGGGTCGGTGTCACTAGAAAAACACAATTCTTTACCTGATACATCATACATGAGTGATGTGATCAGCTGACTGGGATCGATCAACAGAAAACGAAACAAAAACAAAGATGTGATTACAGAAAATGTATACTTTATTCACATAAATGGGATACTAAACTAGGTTTTGTAGAAGCGGAATCTAGAATTTTTTTTTCTTCCTTACGGTCGACCAATTATTTCAACGGTAGATTATAGCGTTTACATAGTTTCTTGGGGTCGGTCAGCATCTTGGGGCCGGTCAGCATCTAGGGCCGGGAGCAAATGCCCCCTTTGCCCCCATTATAATCCGCTACTGGTTAGGGATGTACCGAGTATTCAGTATTCGGTAAAAAATTAGGATATTCGATATTCGGTATTTAACCGAATAGTTTTTGTTTTTAACCGAATACCGAATATTTGATAAATAGGGTAAATAACGTGATTTAGGAAATGGAACTTGAAATGTATTTTTTATTTCAAAGAATAATTACAAACAAATCCAACTTAGTATAGTATAGTGAATTAGTGATACTAATAAGTAACTTCTCAAAAAGGTGAACAGGCAGTAATAATAATTACCGCAAAAACAAAACCTAATAATTGAAATTTAAAGCAAGTGGATCATCGTGTACAAAAATTTAGTCGTTCAGAAGCATCAGGAGCTAAACGATTACGTGCATTTGGTAATTACATTTTTCTCAGAACTGAACGGCCGTTCACTTCGTATGGTCGCATTAGTGAGGTATTTGAGAGAAAGCACTAATAGTTTCGGGAATCTTCCGCCATTATGGCGCCACCAATCAAGAGGGTTCGCGACGCGACTGACTCATGGTTCCTTTGAATAGATATCTAATTCTTTTTGACAATTTTGCTGGTTACTTCTGATAGGTGGAGGCACATCTGATTGTGAAGACAAAGCAACCTCATCGAAGCAGCTCCATAAGTCAACCTTCGGCTTGTAATTCTTCTCGCTCATTCTGGCATCTAGCTAAGAACCTCTCCAACAACTTTATTACTTCTTCTTTCCCTCCTCTTTTTCATTCTCACGGCTCGGTTGCCGTCTCTTCTCCTGATAAAGCTGAACTCTTCGCTCAAACTTTCGCATCCAACTCAACCATGGTCGATTCCAGTGTTGTTCCTCCATCTTCTCCCTCTGACTTAATTATGTCTAAAATTAGAATCTCTTCCAAAGATGTTTTTTCTTCCCTTTCTGGCCGTCTACAGCTGCAGCTCTTGATGGTCATTGTTGTTCTCCTAAATTATTAATGGTGGTGTTCTTCAGGGCTCCGTCCTGTCACCCACTCTTCCTTTTAGTTATCAATGATCTTTTAAGTCGCACGTCCTGTCCTATCCACTCCTCTGCTGATGATTCCACTCTTCACTTCTCTACCCGTTTCACGAAGCGTCCTTGTCAACAGTCACTTCAGGTTTAGCGTGAGATAGCAATGCCGCACCTGACCTCTGATATTCCTACTCTCTCTGACTAAGGCAGAGAAAACTTTCTGGCTTTCAGTGCCTCAAAAGCCCAGTTCCTTCATCTGTCTACTCGTCGCAATCTTCCACACGACTATCCTGTTACCTTCAACAATTCACAGCTCAATCTTTCCTCTTCTCTTAACATTCTTGGTACTTCCTTTCGTCGTGATCTTTCCTTGAAAGATCACATATACTCTCTTTCTAAAACAGCTTCTGAGAGGTTAGGTGTACTGTACCGGCTCCGCAGTTTCTTTATTCCCACTCAGATGCTGTCTCTGTAAAGGGGTCTTGTCCGACTCTGCATGGAGTTCGCTTCTCATTTGTGGGGTGGCTCAACCCACACAGTTCTACTTGACAGGGTGGAATCAAACGTTTTTCGTCTCGTCAGTTTCCTCTCTACCGCAATGTTGCCTCACTCTCTCTTTACTATCGCTATTATAAAGGACACTGCCCTTTTGAATTCAAACGAAGTGTCCAATCATCTCAAAAACTCCGAACCTTGATTTCGGTTCTCCTTCTCCTTCTATGGTGGGGGAAGGGGCATTTTTGCGGGCGTTCGCCCTTGACAGCTCCTTCCTGCATAAAAAAGGCGAGTTCAGGGTAAAGCGAAAAAATACACGTCTCAATATGAAATGGCACTTGAATCAAATTGCAGTGAAAAGTCATAGAAAATTCTTGTATATCTACTGGGAAAACATCTACACATTTCGCAAAGGCATTACGAACAATGTGCAAATTTGCATTTCTGTATCTACTAATCCTTTCTGACCCTTTTCAACATTTTTAATGATTACATTCCAAATTGTTTTATTAAAATTTGAATCATCATTGCTCATTGAGTTAAGCTCTTAGAAATCTATTCTAACATTTTCTAACTGCTCTAACAATTCTCTTCAATTAATATTGCCTTAAAATAAAAAAAAAATAATGGAAAGATCAAAAGACAAAAATGACAAATTAACAAATAGTCGGTGACCTTTGGTCAGCTATACCATACATAAAAATAAAAAATATACTACGTCATATTTACACACACAACGACTTTCAAATGTCGAAGCGTATATTGTTTAAAAGCATTCATTCAGTGCCAATATAATGGCAACAAATACTACGAGATAATTTCAGCATGTTAAAAAAGTAGGAAAAGTAGGAAATTTAAAGGAAAGTACAATGAAGTAGGAAAGGTAGATAAAGTAAAAAAAAGTAGAGGGTAGACAGCCTGATATCATTCAATCAGAGATGTGTGTGCTTGAGAAACTCCAAAGAAATTTTACGATTGCCGAGTGTGTGATTATGCATCCAAAGCGAAAGAGAGGAGGACTGTAAAAATACGCTACAATACGTAGGTTGGTGATAATTTGTCCAATGAAAATAAATAAATAACAGTTAGGGCTAAAAATGATATACTAAAGGGTGTCAGGAAATGATTGCCCCCCCCTGTACAGAAGAAACTGAAAGGAATAGAAAAAACAGACAAAACCACGCGAAAGAGCGTTTAATTTTGAATAAAAAACACTCGTTTTAATATCGGGTGTTGCCCCCATTTGCAGTTCTGACGGCCATTAATCGACGGGGGTATGATCCCAGAAGTGTCTCAAAGAGATCGGTATCATGACTCATTTCTTCAAGGACTTCGTTGATCTTTGCAGTCATAATTTCTGTTGAATACCGATTCTGAATGGGTTGTTCCAGCATTAAGGACTCCACCCGATCCTTCATGATGGATCCGACATGTTCACAGACATTAAGATCGGGAGAATTGCCAGGCCATTCATTATTTCCGAAAAAATCAATGTTATTGTCCTTAAGCAATTGTTGAGTCGCAAGTGCTTTCATACAGGGGGCTTTGTCGTGAAGAAAGGTTGTCTGTTCAACACCCAAAACACACTCGGGGTCTTTCAAAAACGGAATTACATGTTGGGCTAAAATTACATTTCGAAAATAAGGCCCATCCCAACTGGTTCCTCTTGGTTTGATAACCCAGATGAGCTTCCGAATAGAGAACATAATGAAAACACCCACACATGCTGGATTTTTTACTATTTCTCGATACTTCTGGTCGTCTGGGACTTCATCAGGAGTTGTTGCCCAAACCCGATCATTCTGAAAATTTGGTTTTCTGGAGACATAAACGAAGAATTCATCGCTGACAACCAAGTGAAGGAAATCGTCTTCCGTCCATTCCTCAAGATAATCACAAAACCATAGCCGATCTTCAATATTAAGATCACTCTTCCGTGGCTTAGCTATTTCATGCCAAGCACTCAAGCCTTGGCGAACTCGAAATTGATGCACAAGTTGCGATTGACTATCTTACCACGACGGATAAGTATCTCTTTCGCTACCTCAGAGCAGCTCTTCTTTCGGCGCCGTGATGCAGCAAGCACAATATCTTTCGATTCTTGAGATAATTTCTCCGGTCTTCCTCCTCGAAATTCTGTTTCACAATCTTCAGGATTCTTATTCCAATTCCTTTTGACAAAGTCTTCTGATCTTTTTAATCTCTCAGCCACCCAGTGTCGAGTTATGAAAGTTGCACCAGCTTCCTTTGCTTCACGAAATGTGACAGCTCGAATGCGGTCAAGAACTCGCTTTTTCTCTGAATCGTTCAAAATAGATGATGCCATGGTTTCTGTGGGGAAAAAAATGGTAAGAATTAAAATCACAGGAATAGAATATAATGGTTTTTATTCAGATTTTAACGCTCTTTCAAGTGGTCTCGCCGGTTTTTATCTATCTCTTCTAGTTTTTGCTCTACAGGGGGGGGAGAGCAATCATTTCCTGACACCCCGTACATCTAAACAATCTATGACACAATAAAAAAGGTATTTGTAGCAAGTCATATACAGAAGTGGAGTTTGCACCATCTTTGGCTGGCACTGAACTAAAAAGCTCGGCTTGACTTTAGAAAATAATAAGCTTATATTTTGTCCCATTCTAAACATTTAACATTGAAATAATAAATAAAGTTATAGCTTAACATCACTTATTCAAAAAATAAAGAAAAATAAAGAAGGTTGTCCATTCAATAATAAGATTCGGTATCTGAGTTATCTCCTCCAAAATACAAATATGTTAATTACTGCTAAAGTTCAGCCAAACAAAACGAAGTATGCATAAATACTAAATTCATAACTGGTCACTGATGAACTGAACACGCAAAACCATAATTCAGAAAATCAAGAAACCAAAATATACTGGAATACAATAAATAAAAAACAAAGTGAAACTACAGGACGTTGACAAAAGCAAATAGACACCGCGATGATTGTCCTTAAACTTGTTAAAAAAAAAATATGATCTGCTGAAACCAAGTTGTCAGAGTAAGACAACTTAGTATGCATTTCACAATGCCACGAGGCAGAGGTTGTGGGAATTGACAGATTTCACAAGAGATCGAATTACTGGACTTTGAGAAGCTTTGCATTTCCATTATCAGCAGTTAACGGGGTCATTGTGAAGTCTAAGAATACCCAGAAAATAACAGTTGCTGATCGTTCTGGCCGTTCAGGTCCATTTGAAAGAATGCTTCATGCCATCAGAAGACGTGTAGAAACGAACCCTCGCCAAACCTCTGCTGAATTGTCTGTTTAAGTTAATGTTAACTCTAGGACCGTCAGACGATATCCTCACGACACGGGGTACTATTACAGATCGGCTAGAAGGAAGTCCATGCTCACCCTTCGCAACATTGTCTGTCGGAAGCAGTGACAGCATCTATGGTCAAACCTGATTCTGACTTTCAGAACACCGAAATCATCCCGGATAAGTCTCGGTTTGCTTTATTTTCAGATAATACGAGTGTATGGGTATGAAGACATCCATTCTTAAGCTACGGTAAAACATAGGGAAGTCTTTGTAGTGGTGCAGAAACTGCCAATTTAGCCAAATATTTAAAGACCCTGGAAGATAGGCTGATACCCATTTATTCCAATGAAAATGTATTTTTATACCAAAGTGGTACCCCAGAAGGCAGTACCCCTGCATATACAGCTCGTGCTACGCAGAGGTGGTATGATACCCATGGAACTGAAAGTCTTTTAACCTCGTTAAACGGATAAAATAATTGTTATTAGATGAAAATAAAGAACCAACACTAAAAGGACTGGTCTATGACGCAATTAATAAGAAAAGCCCCCGTTGACGACAACCTTCCTCTAAAAGCCTCCTACTAACCCCGCTAAACCAGAAAATGAGAATTCATCGATGGACGATACACAACGACAACATTAAATATTTAAATCAAACTTAGCCGCTACGGTTCTAGAGTGGAAAAGAGATTCTCGAGGGTGATGGGCGAATAGCGCCAAAATTCGCTGAAAAGTATGATCAACGACAAAACCATCAATTTAAGTTTAAAAATATTGTTTATTAAGCGTCTCATAAAACTTTTTGATTCATTTATTATATTTAACAGGCTACCTTCTCTAGGTTACAGTAGGTCTAGCCCCTAGTGATACACAAGAAACTGTAGCAGTGAAAATTAAGAGCTAAAAAATTTCTTTCTCTACTTAATCTTTCATTTCATGAGTTTACAATCACAGAATACAAAGATCTACAAAGTAATTCATAAAGAATTCGGTCAAATTCACAGTATATAACAAAACCTTACAATTTCTGAAGAAATATCTTCAGAAATTTGGGGCAAAATAAAATGGGTAAAACAAATTCTAGTTTTTCGTAAATACTGCCCTCAATGCCCACAATAAAGAAGGGCTCTGCCACCTTAAATAAATTAGATGAAAACACTACAATCCATAGTTACACCTATACAGTTTAACTCCAAAAAAAGTTTTATATTTTAACCTCATCAACTTAATTCATAATTTCCATTTCTTATTTAACGCTGATTTCTAGTAACATATTCCTCACAACTTTCAAGATTTCTGAGTCCTGAGAATGCTATGAAAAGGTCACTTAAGTTTCGGTTGTGCTCTCAGCACTATGTTCTCAAAGAATTCTAAACAGTTCCACTTTTAAATAAAAATATTAAATAATCATTTGAACTGCTACTAATATCATAGAACCTGTCCTTAAATCAAACAGTTGGGAAATGAAGTTAATTAGCAGACTTTGTAATCAGAATGTTAAAAGATGTTAAGAATGATGAATCAGAGCTGCTGATTTGCACGAAGTAGGGTTGGAGTCTTTCACCTAACTCAAAGGGGTAGCCAGAGAGGCCGTGTGTCTTCTAACCGAATCTCGTTTGCACCAAAGCATATTATCAGGTCATCCCATAAGTAATGTCGTTATATCTAAGAGGAGATCTATCGTGTTTCGCTACATACTTTACAGACCTTGACCAGTGAAGACGTGTGTTTTGCTTTATGTGAGCCCCTCATAAACATGGCGGTATCAGAAGAGCATATCAGGCATATAATGCTTTACGAGTTCAAAAAAGGGAATAGTGCTACTGAAGCAACGCGAAACATTCAGGACGTTTATGGCAACGATATTCTGCATGTGAGGAAATGTCAAAGATGGTTTCAAAAGTTTAGGAATGGTGACTGCTGTTTGACAAATGCAGCACGCTCTGGACGCCCTGCTGAGTTTGATGATGACCTGCTGTTAGCCGCACTTGAAGAAGACTGTTCAACAACTGTCGAAGAATTGGCCCAGAAACTCAATTCATCCCCGTCCACCATCCATCGACATTTGCAACAACTCGGGAAAGTGCCTAAGTTAGGAAAATGGGTGCCACATGAATTGTCGGTCGACAATCTGAGGGTGCGGGTAAACATTAGCACAGCTCTTCATTCCCGTGAACTCCAAGATCCGTTTTTGCACCGTTTAGTGACTGGTGATGAAAAGTGGATACTGTACCAGAATCTTAAGCGCCGTCGACAGCGGGTTTGTGCCGGAGAACCAACGACACCACAGCCAAAACCAAATCTTCACCCTCGGAAGGTGTTGCTTAGTGTTTGGTGGGATAAAGCTGGTGTAATACACTTTGAAACCTTACCACACAACCAAACAGTCACCGCTCAAGTCTACTGTCAACAACTGGATCGATTGAACACTGCACTAAAAGAAAAGAGACCTTCTTTGGTTAATCGGAAAGGAATAGTGTTCCACCACGACAACGCACGTCCTCATACCGCTCGGATCACTTCTGCAAAAATTGAGGAGCTTGGGTGGGAAAAACTTCCACATCCTCCATATTCTTCAGACCTTGCGCCTTCAGATTATCATCTCTTCAGGAGTCTGCAAAACTATCTTGACGAGAAAGAGTATACTTCTTTAGATGACCTGCACACCAGTCTTTGTACGTTTTTTGCCTCAAAACCGCCTGACTTTTATAAACATGGCATTGAAAAGCTTGTAGGACGTTGGCAGAGTGCCATTGATTCCGATGGAAAATATATACTAGATTAAAAAGTTTCAGTTGAGTTTTTTTTTTGTCCTTCAAATTCCGATCTAAAAAAACGACATTACTTATGGGATGACCTGATAGTTGGGAATATTTTGAGCGCGTGTGACGCCATCAAAGTCATAATCAATTTTTTTTTCTATTTGGCCACAAGGCGAACAATTAAAACGAGATCGCGAATATTAGTAATTTTGAGTGTAAGACACATTTGAACACATGAATTGTCACTCTGGTAACTTATAGAGGTGAACCTGAAGTCACATTCAATAATTAATTATCAAACAATAATGACCTTTTTTTTGCTGCGACACTAAATTGGCCACCAACAGGATCTCCCGACCCTTAGGCTTATGATAAAATTGAAATATGTATCTAAATATAAACTGAAATAAGA
The DNA here is from genome assembly GCA_023014485.1 of Bathynomus jamesi. Lineage (NCBI taxonomy): Eukaryota > Metazoa > Arthropoda > Malacostraca > Isopoda > Cirolanidae > Bathynomus > Bathynomus jamesi. The sequence continues at coordinate 66,630 of JAJOZX010009633.1, read as the reverse complement.
AATAGTGAATATAGCGACCCTACTTGAAGAACCCCGCGACCCTAATTTGAGTCGCGACCCGAGATTGGGAACCACTGCTATAAGGGATATAATACCATCAAACCAAGAGTAACAGTTTATGAACAAAGAGAGGTCTCATACATACAAATTGCGAGACGTGTCCAGAAAGTTTTTGGAAACATTTTTTTAAAAATAAACTACCGGAATGAAATGTAACTTAAAGGAAGAAAGCAACAATACCTCCTTTACCCCACAAAGTATTCCCCATTGACATCAACGCACTTCTGCCATCTGGCGGGCAGTGAGTGCAAACCGTGTGATAGAAGTCCATGCTTTGATGACGAAGTAGCATTAGTAACCTTCAGTGGATAGTTGTCACCTATCCATTGTACAGCTCGGATCTTCCTCTCTCAGACTGACATCTCTTCGGCCTCCGTAAAGACCACCTTTGGGGAGTGCACTTTACCTCAAATAAAGCTCTCCAAAATGCTACAAGAGTATGGCTTCGTCAGCAGTTACACTCACTGCCCGCCAGATGGCAAAGGTGCGTCGATGTCAATGGGCAATACTTCGACGGATAAAGGAGGTATTATTGCTCTCTTCCTTCAAGTTACATTTCATTTCAACCGATAATTTACTTTATAAAAATGTTTCCGGAAACTTCCCGGACACCCTCCGTATTATGTCGCTGTAACTGAAATTCCTCATTTAGACTACACATTATTTGGCCACCAATTTAAAAGTAATATGGGCACCGCACAAAAACTATTAGCTATAGTTTATTGCAGTGCAGTCATCGCCAAAACCAGCTGCTAGTACCAGTGGATGTCTGAAAGAAGAGTCAAAACATAGAAATACCCGACTCGAAGTAGCAGCGGAAAAACTCTAAAAATAATTTTTTATTTCACATCATTTAAAGCAAGTAGCTGGCCCATTCAAGGTTAATAAGGGCAATGTGCCACCCTTCTTACTGTTATTAGATTGCAACATTGAGCCATTGAAGCTATTTTGCACTGCGTGGAAGACAGTAATGAATTCCTTGAAAATTATTATTAATTGACTAGGTTTGCTACGCATGAGTAGTTCGTATATTTGTAGTTCGTATATTACACTTCAATAATGAAGGTAAACGATGCCTATATTATCGTGTAGTACTCTTCTTATTACGTCTAACCTTATCAATACAGTCATCATCATCATCATTATCATCAATGTCATTATTTACTTCATTTAACCTTCATTTTATGACAGTCAGGTCATATGACAGAAAGTTCCTATATCTCAACGTGAAAGTCGAACCACGGGTCACCAGTAGTAACCCGTGGTTCGACTTAATTACAATTACTAAGTAAATTAATTAATTACACTTACATTTGCAAAGAATTGCATGTTTTTCATAAATACACACTACTTGATTTAGGTCATGCTTTTCTACGTAGGTATTTCAATTCTATTTACAGATTTGGGCATCATCTTGAATAAAAACTAAATAATATTAGGTCAATAAAATGTACTCTTTTTTTTTTTTTTACATTACACGGAACTGTGTTTCATTAAGCAGTTCTTGCAACTAAAGGAATTAGTAAAAAAGCTTGAAGCTCGGGTTGTAGCACTGGAAATCCAACCCAGTGGACAAGATCAGACTGAAAACACATCAGCAGATATAAACTGTAAGGTTAAACATCTAGAACAAAGCGTGGCTCACTTAGAAAATACAGTGAATATTCCGGCAAGTAGGACGGAGGAACGAGAATTCCAATTGGTCAAATAAAAGACCCTCCAAACCAGAACCAAAACATAAGGATTCGGAACCCATTACCGTCAAAAATAAGTCTCACTTACTTGCCGACGAAGAGGAGGAATCCTTTTTAATTGGGGATTCTCTGGTAAGGAATCAAGGGGACTTTTTCGGAGCAAGACGCGTGACCAAGAGAACACTCCGATGTTTTCCAGGTGCCACGAGTCAGATAATTAATAGGGAATTAGTCAAAATTAATATCACGAATAAGAGTTGCCCCATCATTGTACATGTTGGTGACAATGACGTTTTTCAGGGAGGCACAGGAGGGCAGACAGAGTCCATTGTAAAAGAGTTCAAGATCCTAACCGACAAGGTTAAGGATAAGACAGATATGGGTATGGTTGTAGGCATTCTCCCACGAATGCGTGCTAACGACTATACTTTAAGTAAAGCCATTAGCATAAATAAGAGTTAAACGCATGTGTGAGGAAAAAGACCTAAAGTTTGTTGATTTTTGGCCTACATTCTTCGGAAATGGGGAATACTTTAGCTCGGATGGGATACACTTTAATCAGAGGGGGAAAAAGAAGGTTGGTGATTTACTGAACAAAAATGTGTATAATCTTTTTAAACTAGGACCCCCCAAACCAGCAATTGATCCTGCTCCCCCAACTGTTAAACCTACTCCCCCAGCAGTCGGTCCTCCTCCCACAGCAGTTAGTCGCCCTCCCACAGCAGTTAGTCCTCCTCCCACAGCAGTTCATCCTACTCCCCCAGTAGTTGATTCAACTGCTTCGGGAAACGACTCAGGCCAGTTAGGAGAAATAACAACTTAAAATCTCTCAAAACTGTGCTCTTCAATGCTAAGTCAATTAGAAATAAACTAATGGAATTTATAGCTAGGGCGGTACAGTCTGTCATAATGTGTTCAATTGTTTGTGGTGTGTCCTGGCACAGGTGGCAGGTGTCGTCTATGGAGTTGTCTAGTCTGTGTTTATATGTTAGTAAGTTGGGGTGATGTCCACATCGGAATCGTGCTAAGTTTACTCGATCCGATCTGCTCAGGCTGATCTCTGACCTGTTAATGGGTGGCGGCTTCGCACCTAGGACCGCATTCGGACCGAGTCGTGTCAGTGCTTTGTGGGTTAGGTGTGTGTGTATGTGTTTTCTGTACTGTGTGATGTCTGTGGGGCATGGTATGGAATGGAGTATTCGGTTATAATGTCTCTCTGGTGTTACCTTAATGGTGCGAGGTGTCGGTGCGTGATTGTACATGTAGTGGCAAGGGTGTTGTGGGTTAGTTGTCGCTGCTGCCATGAATTGTGTTCCCCTCATGTCTAAATGTTCCCTAACTTTCAGTATTTTTGTTTCTGTGTGCAGGTGTTCTATTGGTGTTGTTTTGAGTGCATCCTGTAATGATACGAAGTGCGTTGTTTTGTATTGTCTGTAAGGGTTTATGTGTGTGTTTGAGATAATGGGTGCCCAGCATGGGCTAGCATAGTCCATAACTGAGCGAATATTGTTTGTATATGAGTGATGTTGTTTCCTGCTGGTGTCCAAAGTTTGTGCCTGTTAGTACCCTAAGCGTGTTAAGTCTTGACGTACATTTGTTTTTAATATCCTGAATGTGGTTTGCAAAAGATAATGATGTGTTGTATGTGACCCCAAGTATTTTGGTCCTGTGAGTGTGTGGAATGTTGATGTTGTTTAGTGTAAGCTGTGGAATTACCTGGTGTTCTTTTGTGTTGCTTGTAAGCAAGGTGATGGTTGATTTTGTGGGCGCTACTTTGAGTCTATTGTGTGTGAGCCAGTCTTGTATACTGTTTATGTATGTTTGTAGGTTATTTGTAGCGGTGTCGATGTTGTTGTGGGTGGATGTTAGAGTGATGTCATCTGCATATGATGATAAGGTAAGCTTGTTATCTAAGGGTGTTGGAATGTCATGCATGTATAAGTTGAAGAGTATTGGTGAGAGAACAGAGCCTTGAGGGACCCCGTTCGAAAAAGCTTGTTTTTGGATGACTTGCCATTAAATGTGACATGTATCTTCCTGAAAGATAGTTGCTCAGCCACCTTTTGGTGTTATTGTGCATGTTTGTGTGAGTATTTTGTTTATGAGAGGGAAGCGTGGGATAGCATCAAATGCTTTACTAATGTCTATTGTTGCTAATAGTGTACGTTGAGCTGGTCGTCTGGAGTTGATGCCATCCATGATGTGCTGCGTGAGGTTAGTGAGTAATGTCGTGATTGAGTGGTGAGGTCTGAATCCATGTTGAGTAGGCGATAGTGGAATGTGTGGGTTGGTGATTTGTAAGATTAGTCTTTCTGTTACTTTGGAAGGTGTGCATAGTAAAGTAATGGGTCTATAGGAAGCTGGTTCTGTTGGATTTTTGTTTGGTTTGAGTAGTGTAATAATTTTACCTTGTTTCCATATGTCAGGAATAATACAGTGTTGGTATGAATATGTGCTGATATTTGTGAGAGCTAGTATTCCTTGTGGGCCCAAGTGTTTAAGGTGTATGTTAGATATGTTGTCTGGTCCAGTAGCCTTCGAATTCTTAATGTTTTTGATGATCTTGGTGGTCTGGTTTGTATTGAAGGGTGTAATGGTTGTGTCGAGTCTGTAGGTTTTCTTGTGTCTGGCTGTTTGTCTGTCTGCATGTTTCTGGTTGTTGTCTCTGTTTAAGTGACTTATCTTTGCGTAGGGATTAACTAGAATGTTAGCTTGTTGTGTGTATGTTGGGATATTATTTTGGCTGCGACAGATAGCCGCGTGTGAGGTGTGAATGCCGCTGTTAGAGTGGGTAATGCCGTTTATAGTCTTGTATAGCCTGGATGTATCTGTGGAGTGGTTTCATGTTGTTATGAATTCCCTGAATGTTTCTGTTTTTTTTTTTTGAGTTTGTTGTTTATTTCTGTGTTGAGCTGTTGTATCTGCTGTTTTTTTTAGTTCAATGCATGACTGCATTCAAACTCAGTGGGTGCTTAAGTTTTTTAATTTACTTAGAAGAGGCTTTTTTTTTTTTTTTTTTTTTTTAAATTAAGAAACTGCAATACATCATCATTTATTACCATATTAGCTAACATGCAATTATTAAAGTAAGACAGAAAAAATGATCAAACTAAATTCTGGAGGGGATAAGATAGTTAATTTTTTATATACTAGTACTAATTAACGAATTTTGTGTTGTGTTGAAATTTTACTCATCTCCAAAGGTAAAACGAATAGAATAGGTTTGGAATTTTATTTATTTATAACAATAATAATGAAAAAAGTGTAAAGCAAATAATGTCCTCGAGCACACGGCCTTAAGACTGTTAAACAGTTGGCACACGGGCATAAAATCTACTAAGATTTTACTAAACTTCTTCAGACCTTCAAAAAGTCAAGATCGAAATGAGGTGAAAGTAGTAAATCTTGAAACCCATATCGCATCGTTGGTTTTTTTTTTTAACTCTTTTAAAAACAGTTCACCGAATTTATCGAGCAACCTCGTCATTCCACACACTCACAATACGTTGTCTTCGAAGATTGTTGGGAAAAATATTTCTCTTTGGCTTCGTAACATCGAAATCAATAACGATAATTTCCAACGCTATAATTATCCTTTCTCTAATTTCATCTTGTTGCTACTCTTTTATTCTCTCCGATTCCATTCCCAAACCTATTCACTTTTTCAGTTTCTGAACTTTTTCTTTTACTCGCATACACGTTTCTCCCTAATAAATGCAAAAAACTTCACATTTTTTCTACGTGAAGGTCAAAATATGAAAATAAAAACCCATTCGTTTTTCTGTATCCACCCGAGGAGGATGCCAGTGGGCGTCGAAACTGTTGTGGAAATAAACTCTGTCTATTAGAGTGGGTTTTTATTATCACGTTTCTCTCTCATCTTCACGGATGTTTTAAGTAAAATCATCGAAGGATTAATACTTCACTCAATTCACTCGTCACGTTTAAAGATCACTGTTTAATACGCAAAGTGAGGCTATACAATACGATATTTTATAATTTTAGCCACGTCATAAGTTCAGTTATCAAGACGGAAAATCAGCCAAAAAAAAACTTTCAAATTATTTAATATTGCTTCTGAAACCTTTCAGCCCAAAATGTATTTCATTTATCTATTTTATTTAATCTAAGACTTAGAGTAAGAAGCTTATTATTATTATTTCATTTCAGGAATCGATAAATATCAAACAATAATTAAAAAGGAAGTGTTACGCTTTGAACGACGGAACAAAAACTAGACTGTGTTCAATTTTAACTGTCAAGGAAATTTTTAATACTAGTCTTTTATATAATGTACGTTAAGCGTACTTAGGATAGGTTAGATTATAAATTAAATTCGATTTTAGATTAGATCATTTTACGTTTCGTCGTTTTTGTTAGTGAAGGTCTAAATTTACGCTTTCGTCGGGAAATTTTTTTGTATTCTTGAACAATATCTGGAAGTCTCGAAAATTTGTTCCGTCGGTGAAAAGTTTTGTTCGTGGGAAGTCGCAGCGCCAATAAAAATATGCCAAGAATACAGAATGATTTATTAATAATTGATTCTAAATATAATACGAGTACTTTACCGCTTCTTGGACCGGTAGTTTTCGCTTTGGATCAACCTAACGTAACTCTCGAGATTTTCGAGGGTTTTTGAAGGTAAAGATACGATAAGCAGCCCCCACAATTACCTGAGAAAAAGTGACAGGGGTAGTTCCTGTTGTGTAGTAGGTGGATGAGGCCGCGTACATCGTTGTATCACCCACGGTGTAAACAGGGTAAGCTCTGCAAAGAAAAATTAGCGTTGAAACTTGAAGCGGTAAACGCCCCTTCAAAGAAATTCTTTGCATTATTGGAATACACAATCACGCTACTGAAGACTAAAATTAAAATTTGAGTATATTTTTAACTTTAAAAAAAAAAAATTTGATATTTTTCATCAGATTTTAATTTAATTCTATTATTAAGTATTTTATACAAAAAGGAAATACAGTGTCATCTATTTAGAGTATGTTTACCGTTAAATATTAACAATAACTGAATAGAAAGCGGTTAATACTTATCAAAACTAGTATAAACCTCTAAAATTTAATAAATGCACGCTCCATTAATTATCCTACACGTTTTAAATCATGCTTTTTGTATTTCACACACTCACACTGAAAATCTAACTGTTACGAGTGTCAGCTGAACAATTTCAATACAGATTTTTATTCATGGCATGGCAACTCAACACAGAAACAACCAAATTTCTATTTTCATCAAGTTATGTGATGCAACCGTTTCATGTTTATGAGGTGTAAAATGTAATTGTAGATTTAAGCATTTTAATCACCAGAATTCGCAACTGCTTTTATCCTTTTTTTTAAGGATCTCCAATGTACTCGAGTGTAGGTGACAGGAAAAAGTTTGAACTGAGATAGAGAATGATGCGTGACTTCAAGATCTTCATAAAACACTATCTCAGAAGAGAGATTTAACGGGCAGTGCGAATAACTTTAGAACTTGAAAGAGAAGTGAGAACAAATGCTTCATTGGTAAAAAAAATCGTGTATACTATTTCCCTTTTGTGCTTAAAGTTCTGAAAAGGAACTGGATGCCCTTATTAGTGAAAAAAGAGTTTTCGTAAATGATGCAATGACATGAGTAATAAACATGCAGTGGAGAGAAATTCGAAAGCATTAATAGAGTACGGAGAAATTCTTCAATGGAGAGATATTTGCCTTCCTTCACGATAAATTCTTCTCATGGACACAACTACTTCGTTTTCTGTCTCTTCAACGTATTATAAGAATGAAGTGATACTAAAGCAAAATAAAAAACTCCAAACCTAGGCTCCTAAAATAATAATAATAATAATAATAATAATAATAATAATAATAAAGTTTCTGCACTACTCACTGACATGCTTATAAAGATGAAGACAAAATAATTAAACAGTTAACAATTATCACAGGAGTGGCTGGTTTCATGTTACAACAGAAGGGAAGTACATATTTCCTTCCTGTTTTTACTACTATGCGTTCAGCTAAGTTGTTCCTTAATCTAACTTCAGAATTATGGACAAACATTCCTGAACATGAAGCTTCATTCATTCCATCCAAGACAGACATCAAAATATGACGGGCAACATTTACATTTAAATACCAGATAATGTGTCCCGTTACATCTTCTTGTCCGGAATCGAAAATTCCGGGAAACAGTAGAATTGTCAAATATTAATGTAATATTTTACTTACTGTAATTTCAAATTCTACTCAGATCTATATAAACTACACACCACAGAAAAAACTAAAAAAGTTATTCTAAGGCCTTTCATGTATTTACAACAATGAATGATGAAGCAAGGAAGCACAAGGCTATATATATATATATATATATATATATATATATATATATATATATATATATATATATATATATATGAGAGAGAGAGAGTTACAAGGAAAAGAAGTACCGCAAAAGGCTTGCGGCCCATACCGAGGAGGTACCAATGACAGCGGGTGCCAGGGAAAAATTCATACACCCTCAAATAGTGTGCAAAATTCGGTCTAACCTTTTCTTGAACTCATCCACAGAGGAACTGTTCACAACTTCTGAAGGTAGCCTGTTCCACGTGTCAGAGATCTTATAGGTAAAGTAATTCCCACACACACTAGTGCTAAACCGTTTCAAATCCAACATCCAACCATTCTTGCGAGCTGAGTTATCATTTAAATTAAACATGCTTCAAAAATAGACATTATTGAACCCGTGTAACAGCTTGAAAACCTCGATGAGTTGACCACGCAGCCTCCGAGTTTCCAACGAAAACAAGTTCAGGGCGCGTAAGCGTCGACTGCAGCCCATATGCCTAACGGAAGGGATTAACTTTGTGGCCCTCGTCTGCACTCGCTCCAGCCTCTCAATATCTTTCCTGAGGGTGGCCGACCAGAACTGCACAGCATACTCAAGGTGCGGCCGAACCAGGGAATTGTACAGAGAGAGCACATTCTCCTTGTTCCGAAACTGAAATTGCCTCCTCATATAACCCAACAGCTTCTGGCCTTTCTTTTCCACCTCTACGCACTGTTTCGTAAACTTAAGGTCGCTACTAATTAGCACACCCAAGTCCTTTTCCAAATCAGTCGCCTCGATATTACTCCCCAACATCGAATAGTCCAACTTGGGATTGGCGTAGCCAATGTGCATCACCTTGCATTTACCCAAGTTAAACGGCATTTGCCATTTTTCGGACCACTCCCCTATCCTACGTAGGTCCGCACGCAGTTGCTCTATCACTTCGGGTGTCCCAACTTTGGCCCCAAGCTTCGTGTCATCAGCAAATTTGGCGATCCTACTGACGATGCCACCGTCGATATCATTTATGTAAATGATAAACAACAGTGGCCCCAAAACGGAACCCTGAGGAACCCCACTAGTGACCGAGGTCCAACCCGAACTAACCCCTTTAATTATAATCCTCTGTCGCCTATTCTTCAACTAGTTTTCAATCCACCTACCTACTTCCCCACCGATACCCAGCGCGCGCACTTTCGCCATTAGCCGGCGGTTAGGTACCTTATCAAAGGCTTTCTAAAAGTCGAGATAAAGTATATCAATCGCCCTACTCTTATCATACTCACTCCACATGCCGTGGAAAAACTCGAGCAAGTTGGTGACACACGACCTATGCCGTCTAAACCCAAGTTGGGAGTCCCCAAGCAGCTTGTAGGAATCCAGATGATCAACGATCCTATCCGCTTTTATCCCCTCTAATAATTTACCTACAACCGAAGTGAGACAAATGGGACGATAGTTTCCTGGACTTTCGTGATCTCCTTTCTTAAAGATAGGGGTCACGTTGGCTTCCGTCCAGTCACCAGGCACCTGGCCCGTCTCCAACGATTTGTTGAAGACTGTAGCCAGGTGGGGAGCCACCTGGTCGCGCACCTCCCGCAACACTCTGGGGAGGAACTGGTCTGGCCCAGGAGCCTTAAACGCGCTGTTTGTCTATTCTATCGGCAACGAATGTCGCGGTACACCGAACACTATCCAGGCCAGCGCCTTCGTGCCTCACGCCTGGCTCGGGGATGATGCGGGTGTCCTCCCCCGTGAACACTCCCGCAAAGTACTCATTAAGCACATTAGCCATGTCCGCGTCGGAGATCCGCAGAACGCCGCTGAGATATTAACATAACTGAAGAACTCCTTAGGGTTCCCTTGCAGAGGCTTGCCACACGGAGTTCTTCGTTACGTTTCGCTAGCCTAACCTTCGCCTTCACTTCCCTACACAGGCGGACATACGCCTCAGTGTTCTCATGGGAACGATTGGCCTTCGTCCTCCCATACACAGCTTTCCTATTTCGGATAGCCGAAGCGATGTCACGACTGAACCACTTAGGCTGCGTTGAAGTAGGGGTGACCGGTTTTGAGGGTATTGCAGCAGACTACAGCACCATAAACTCGTCCCGGAATGCACTCCACACTCCCTCAACATCGCCGCCGAACTCTGACCCCATCTCACCTACGCTGTCCCAGAGGCTAACAAAGTCCGCCTGCCGTAGATCGAGCTTACTGCCTCTCGAGTTACTACGCTTCACCCGAGGGACGCACACACGGAACCTAATTAGACCGTGATCACTCCCGTCCAACGATTCGTCAACGGTGAGGCCAGTGACCAGGTTGTCTTCGGTCGTGAATACTAAGTCTAGAACGCTTTCGCCTCGTGTAGGCTCATTGACCCACTGAGTGAGGAAGTTCTCATCAGCAAAGTCAACTAGCCTCCTCCCTTCAGCATCAGCAGTCCTGTCTTCCCACTTTATGCCGCGACAGTTGAAGTCTCCCAAAATTACACACACACCCTATTCCCTAAGCAGACTACGGAGTTCGGTGTTCAGGGCTGTATCCTCCTCGAGGAGGAGATGCGGAGGTCTGTACACCAAGATTAACCTATAGTTCGTCCCTCCCACGTTCAGATCGACGCCAAGCAGCTCCCGTTCCGATCGGAACTGGCAGTCAACCGGACTCAACGTGTCCCTCACGTATATTAGTACCCCTCCCCCCTCCCCAAGGGTGCGGTCTTTGCGAAACATTCTATACCCGGGAATTTCGAACTCCCCAACGTAGTCCCTACTATCCTGGTATTCTGATGCTAAGAGCGCTCATAACTCGCAAAACTTATTCCTAATCAACCTAGCATTAAAAAGCATTGCACGGAGGGAGCCTTCCCTATTCTGACCGCCCCCTAGCACGACCCGTTTCCCGAACAACCAGGGCTGTCGGGAGTTGAAGAGCCCCTCACCAACGAGGGGGCAACTTCCGCAGGAGGCTGAACCCCCTCCAACGGGGAAGGAGGGTCACCCACCTGTACCTGGACGCACCCTTCAGTTGAAGGTACTTCCGCCACCGGCTCAACATCATCTCTCCCCGGTAGGGGCCCGTTATCTCTCCCCTGGCTCGACCACACCATTCTGTATAGGTGCCGGTCGAGCAGCGCGCCTAGCAAACCTTTACCCTTGTCATTGAGGTGGACACCATCTCTCTGGTAAAGGTCCCACCTACCCGAAAATGCGTCGAAGGGGTCAATAAACCTCACGCCCAGCGGGACGCACAAGTCTTGCACCCTCTCGTTGATGCCAATGACCTTACTGAGCGCGTGGTCACTGGCATTCATCCGCGGTAAAATACCCATCAACATTCCCCTGTCTGACTTCAGTTTTAGATCATCCGCAAGAGACGATCTCGGTGATGATCTCTTCTCTAAAACCTACCCTACCACCTTTGAGGAACAGGTCGTTGCCAACTTGCCACCAGCGTGGACAACGATCGCAGTCCTCTGACTAGCCACGCGCAGCTTCTCTACCTCCTTCCTTAAGTGCGCCGTTCCCCGCCCAGGTAAGCACCTTACCTTCTTCCTCTCTCGGTTTGCAGAAGCAAAGTACTTCTCCTGGCCCATGATCTGCGAGTCCCCAATCAAAACGGTGTCTTCCTCCTTCGAGCACAGGAGACTAAAGCGGTTGCCACCCATAGACGCACTTACACCACCCGACCCACCCCGACCGGCAGCTACATCCTTCGGTTTCTTTGGGCCATCAGTAGGCCCCTTCCCACCCTTTTTCTTTATCGGCCCCTTCCCACCCTTCTCTCTCGGCTCCTTCTTTACGCCCTCCACCTTGCGCCGCGGTTCCGTGCATGCCACGTGAGTCGCTGGCAATTCCTCACACTGAGTTTGTACCCTGGCCCCCGGTTGCACCTCTACCCTTCCTCCGCGGTCCCGAGGTCTGTCCAGTCCATCGCCGGACCGCCTTTCCAGGGCAGCTATCCTATCAATGAGTTCTGGGGTGGAGGGCGCAGCCGCGTCAGTGACCGCCGCACCTCCAACAGCCGATCTGGACGACTCGAGCCGCCGGACCCTCTCCTCTAGCTTCTCGTAAAACCGCATGAGTTCGCAAAAGCGGCACATGCTGGAGTGGTTGATCTTCTCGAAGCAGGCTTCTTTGAAGTTCGTCACCACTGGTTTACTCCACACCTCGCACATTCAGCCTTCAGTTTCTGCGGTCCAGTCATTGTAACTTTTTTTTTTTCGAACTGTGAATACACAATAAGATAAAGCGTTCTAGCAATGAAAACTATCAAAAACGTTCTGACCAGTATATAAAAAAGGAGGGTGGGGGTGAATTCTTCCCGCGCGTAGACGCATCCGCCGATTTGCAAGTGACGGTCATCCCATCCAGAAGACTACACCTCTCGCTGCGGCCGCACCGACCAAGGGTCTCCCCAGGGCCGAACAGTCCCAAACGTGTCGCAGCTACCAACCGACAAACACGCGCGACGCAGGCATCACGGATTTCCCGCCAGGAGCGACAGCGAGATGGAGTCCCTTACTAAGTCTTACTAGTCACTCAGAAGCGGCCAGAGTCTTAGAATCCAGTGTTCAAGGGATGTCCCACCAGACCCAGAGGCTACGCCCCAGAGTTTATGCTGGCCTGGCAGCCAGCTGGGCAGTAAAGGTCTCTCACCTGAGAGTAGTACAGCCAAGCACCATCAATTGGTCACCAAAGAACGGTCGCAGGGGGCTGGTCAGGCCATTACGCGTTAGGAATGGGCTTAACGGGGCACTAGCCACACTCAATTCATCGCGCCCCTACGCCTGTGACCCCTCCATCCCAGTCTCTCACGACCTACGAGCGTTAAATGGTGTTATTTATAGAGGTTCCAAAGCCCCTCTTCCCACGTATGAGGTAGCAGTAGGGTCCGAATAGTAAAAGAAGAGAAAAAGACTTAATACTAAAAGAATTTTTTTTTTCCAGTCAGAGGAGAGCATCCTTAACCTAAGCTAAAAGGACAGAGTAGGGATGGGATGGGGTCCCAGTAACCCACGGGACAGGATTGTACAACAGACTTCACCCGCCCTCCCGAAAGAGAGAGGGAACCTAAAAGAACTGGCAGCCAATTTCTCTAGAATCCCACGACTCGGGACCGGAGGACTGTCACACCCCAAGTATAAGTTTACAACACCCAGAAGAAATGTGCGTAACCTTTATACCCCCTGCGTGAGAGAGTTACAAGGAGTTACAAGGAAAAGAAGTACCTCAAAAGGTCTTGCGGCCCATACCGAGGAGGTACTAATGGCAACGGGTGCCACGGAAAATTTTCTACACCCTCAAATAGTGTGCAAGATTTGGTCTAACCTTTTCTTAAAGTGACCCACGGAGGAACTGTTCACAACTTCTGAAGGTAGCCTGTTCCACGTGTCACAGATCTTATACGTAAAGTAATTCCCACACATACTAGTCCTAAACCGTTTTAAATCCAATTTCCAACCATTGTTTCGAGTTGGGTTATCATTTAAACTAAACATGCTTCTAAAATCGACATTGTTGAACTCGCGTAAGAGCTTGAAAACCTCGAGGAGTTGAACACGCAGCCTCCGAGTTTCCAGCGAAAACAAGTTCAGGGCGCGTAAGCGTCGATTGTAGCCCATATGCCTAACGGAAGGGCTTAACTTTGTGGCCCTCGCCTGCACTCGCCCCAGCCTCTCAATATCTTTCCTGAGGGTGGGCGACCAGAACTGCACAGCATACTCCAGGTGCGGCCGAACCAGGGAATTGTACAGAGAGAGCACAATCTCCTTGTTCCGAAACTGAAATTGCCTCTTCATATAACCCAACAGCTTCTGGCCTTTCTTTCCCACCTCTACGCACTGTTTCGTAAACTTAAGGTCACTGCTAATTAGCACACCCAAGTCCTTTTCCAAATCAGTTAAACGGCATTTGCCATTTTTCGGACCACTCTCCTATCCTACCTAGGTCCGCACGCAGTTGCTCGATCGCCTCCGACGTCCCAACATTGGCCCCAAGCTTGGTGTCATCAGCGAATTTGGCGATCCTACTGACGATGCCACCGTCGATATCATTTATGTAAATGATAAACAACAGTGGCCCCAAAACGGAACCCTGAGAAATCCCGCTAGTGACCGAGGCCCAACCCGAACTAACCTCTTTAATTACAACCCTCTGCCGCCTATTCTTCAATCCACCTACTTTACCTACCTACTTCCCCACCGATACCCAGCGCGCGGACTTTCGTCATTACAACACCCAGAGAGAGAGGGGGGGGGGGGGGGGTATTTTGACGAGATATGGTTCATTTTACAAAATCCCGAACTATTATTATTAAAGTTATTACAAAGTATATAAATGTACATTCGACAATATTCCTTTTAGTCGTTTCTATTTTTAATAAAAAAATTTAAGCTCTCCCAATTAATACTATGATTATATCTATACATACAATGAAACAATACATTAGAATTATTCGTGATTCTAAACGAATATTTATGCTGCTTTACACTGACATACATATCACGTTATTCATACACATCCATCCGCATTATCAAGGCTATTTTTAATTAAGCGAGATTACTGTAGATAGTATTTTTACAATGAAAAAGTAGGTTAACTCCAATTGTTTTAATTAATGCCTTCAGGTGCATGTTTCATATCTATAATAATTACTTCATATTAATATTTACTGTATCTTCAAATATTAGTTTCTTTGTCTATTCAAAATTAATTCATATTTTTTGTCATGAATTTAAATATTATTTAATCATAATTTAATTTAATCGTGGCATATCTATTATATTTTGTCTTTAATTAATATGAGAGCCCAGTAAAGCCTAAAGGTAATGGGCGAAATTAAATAAAACTAGGCGCACTCCCTCAACAGAATGTACAATTTATTCGATATATATATATATGTTACGCGTGATGAAATTGCCATTTCGTGAAAAACGCAAATTTTTCGTTTTTCATGAAATGTGCAGGGCATCTTATTACCTCATCCTTTGCTAATTTCATGAAAAACGCAAACTGAAATTGGTCGCATAACTGTCATTTCATCCTTTGCCGATTTCCTGAAAAATGCACACCAAAATTGCATATTTCCTGAAAAATGCATTAGTTTCGCTTATTTCATGAAATTGGCAAACGCCCTGCGCATTTCATGAAAAATGCAAAACTGTGGTTTTCATGGAATGCGCAATTTCACCGATCACGCGTAACATATACAGGGCGTCCCAAAAAAATGTATACACACTTTAAATAATTATAAAGGCAGTGTTTATTAAAATGCATTTCATTTTCAAAATGTAATAGAATCTACAGACATTATTTAATTGTTTTGTCAACGCCTGTTTTCAAACTGACGTCCGTTCTGGTCCAGGCACTGCTGATAACGCGAAGCAATGGAATCACAAACATCACGAAACATTTCGTTTGGTATTTGTGTGCATTCTCGTTCAATGGCTGCTCTCAATTCAGCGACTGTTGCAGGTTTTATAGCGTAGACTTTGTCTTTTAAGTATCCCCATAAAAAAAAGTCTAGTGGTGTGAGGTCTGGTGAACGCGGAAGGTATTCTACGAAACCCCTTCGTCCAATCCACATCCACATCGTGCCAAGTACCACTCGCAATACTCCACTCTTCGGTCCGGATCATCTTCATTAATAGCATGGACTAATCTTGGAATGTAACTTTTCCATTGACAGCGCTTCAAAATGCGTTGGACAGACGATTCTGAAATTCCTACCTCACGACTCGCTTGCCGCACAGATTTTCTTGGACTTTGGTGATACGTTTCCAGTACTCTTTCTTGCTTTGTGGAGCTTGTCGATGTCCGTGGTCTTCCGGAACGCTTCTTGTGGACATTCTGAACAGTTCCATCGGCTTCAAACTTATCTCTAATTCGAGTGATGGTAAGTCGCGTTGGTGGATCTGTTTGAAACTCCCTCCTAAACTGTCTTTGCACTTCAACTGCGTTTTCACACTTCCAGTAGCATTTTAGAATGAATTTCCTTTGTTCAAAGCTTAGTCTGACTGCCATTATTAATTCTAATGGGTTTAACTTGGAAAGAAAGAAACATCAATTGAGCTATCAGCTGTTAAAGTGTGTATACATTTTTTTGGGACGCCCTGTATATATATATATTATATATATATATATATATATATATATATATATATATATATATATATATATATATATATATATATTTTATATATATATATATATTAACGTTTACTGAGACCAAAGTATACCAGATTAAGTGGTCGTTTTAGTTATTTCCCACGTGACCAATCAGAATCTTTGTAACAAGTTTCAAAGGTCAAATTATTACACACACAAAACGTAACCTAACGCTTCTGGTAATACTGCATATGCATGTTCACTGGTATTTCCCATTGTTGCCTAAAAATTCATTAGGTTAGGTTAGGTTTTGTGTGTATCACAATTTGACACATTCTTCTCTAATGTTTCAAATGCATAAAATATAAAATAATTTTCTTTTTCATGTATAGGAAAAGCACAAATTCAAAGTTCGGTGGAAACTCAAGCATTTACAAGAGAATATACTTATTTTTCGTTATTACTATCATTTAGAGCACTTACCGCTCTTCCCAAAACCATGTACGAGTCATATAAATTTCCAATCTCTCCTCCTCTAAACCTCACCGTCACTTCCTCACTCAAACTGGGTGTTTGGGACGACTGACAGTAACCCTTTTTCTGTACCCTCTTACTTTCTCTATACTCAATTTCACTTTAAAGGTGGATGTTGCGTATATGTACGCAATGACCTAACTTTTTCTCGTATTCCCGAACTTGAATCCTCCAAATTCTATACCCTCTGGCTACGGCTTACGTGCCAATCCCAAACTAAATGCATCTGCGTTGTCTACCTTTCTCCTAATTCTACTGACTATCCAAAATTCTTTGACTACATCACTTCCAAAGTGGAATACATTCTATCCCACTCTCCTGTTGTTGTAATCTTCCTTTTAGATTTCAGTGTTCACCACCACCTTTGGCTTTCCTCTCATTTCATTAACATCCCTGGTGAACTAACATACAACTTTTCTGTCCTGAATGACCTGCAGCAGATTGTACAGTACCCTACTCGTATCGCCGATCACCTTGGAGATAGGCCCAACATTCTGGATTTATTTCTCATCTGTCATTCCTCTTCTTACTCTGTCAAATTTTTTCTCCGTTGTGCTTCTCCGACCACAATCTTATATCTGTTTCCTGTCCTATCGCTTCAATTCGGTCTTTGGATCCTCCCAAGAGGAGATGCCTTTGGCACTTTGGCGCCGCTGTGGAAGGCCCTTAGGCAGTACTTCTCTGATTTCCCATGGAATGATTACTGCTTCCGTGGCCGGGGCCTTCCGAGTGTGCTGAGCGCATTACGGAGGTGATTCTCTCGGGCATGGAGGCGTACATTCCATGTTCTATTTCTAATACTGTACTAATGCAAAACACACTTTGTTTAACTTTACTTGTTCTAATGCTATCCGCAACAGAGAGGAGGCTTTCAGAAGGTAACGTCGCCATCCAACTCCTGACTCTCAGTCAGCTTATATTTTTGCCCAGAATCGTGCAAAATCTGTTCTTCGACTCACCAAAAATTGTTTCGTCAGACAAAAATGTGAAAACCTATCCAGTTCTAATTCTTCTCGCTCTTTCTGGGATCTAGCTAAGAACTTCTCAAACAACTTTACTTCCTCTTCTTTCCCTCTTGTTTTCCATTCCCACGGCTCAGTTGCCGTCTCTTCTCCTGACAAAGCTAAACTCTTCGCTCAAACTTTCCAACTCAACCATGGACGATTCCGGTACTGTTCCTCTATCTCCTCCTCCCTCAGACTTTATGATCTCCTAAATTAGAGTCTCTACCAAAGATGTCCTTTCTGCTCTATCTGGGCTCGAATCTAGGAAGGTGTACAGTCTCGATGGGGTCCCTCCTATTGTTCTCAAGAACTGTGCTTCTGTGCTGACACCCTGCCAAGCCAAAATCTTTTGTCTTTGTCTTTCATCTGGTACTTTTCCTTCTTGCTGAAAGTTCGCTTTCATTCAGACTGTCCCAAAGAGGGGTGACCGCTCTCAACCCTCCAACTATCATCCAATTGATTTCATTTCTTGCCTTTCTAAACTTTTTGAATCTATCCTTAATGGGAAGATTCCTAAACACCTCTCTTCTCGCAATCTTCTTTCAGATCGTCAATATGGGTTCCGCAAGGGACGCTCTGGCGATCTTCTTGCAAATCTCCGACTCTTGGTCTTTCTTCTTTCGGGATTTCGGTGAAACCTTTTCTATTGTGGTTGACATATCAAAAAAAGCTTTTGAAAGAGTCTGGCACAAATCTTTAATCTCCAAACTGCCCTCCATCGGTTTCTATCCTTCTGTCTGTGTCTTCATCTCTAATTTCCCTTCTGGCCGATCTATAGCTGCGGTTGTAGATGGCCACTGTCCTTCTAAAGCTATTAAGTGGTGTTCCTCAGGGTTCTGTCCTGTCACCCACCCTTTTTCTTTTATTTATCAATGATCTATTGAGTCCCACTTCCTGTTCTATTCATTCCTATGCCGATGATTCCACTCTTCACTTCTCCACCCGCTTCCCAAAGCATCCCTCTCAACAGTCATTCCGTGATTCGCGTAGAATGGCTATGGAACATCTGACCTCTGATTAGGGCAGAAAAAACCGTGTGGCTTTCAATGCCTCTAAAACTCAGTTCCTCCATCTGTCTGCTCGTCACAATGTTCCACACGACTATCCCTTTACCTTCAACAATACACAACTCAATCCTTCGTCTTCTCTTACCATTCTTGGCGTTTCCTTTTCTCGTGATGAAAGATCACATATACTCTCTTTCCAAAACAGCTTCTAAGAGGTTAGGCGTGTTGTACTGCCTCCGCAGTTTCTTCACCTCCGACTCAGAACCTGATTAACGCATGGGCAAACTGGGCTGGAGTCCATGGACCCCGAGGGGCCCCCAGCACCAATCGCCAGTTAACGAACGGAAGAATTTATCCTCATTAATGTTCATTATTATTTATTATTATTTTATTAAATTTTTGGGAAAAGCCCAAAAATAAATTAACTAGCGAAAATTGGCAATTTTTAACCTAAAACTGCCGATTTTTCTGAGAGGATGTCTGGCAACCCTGACTACAAGCTCAGTATCTGCCCTAGAGCAACCGTTACTGGTCTGCGGCTAAACAGTAACCAAAACATTTCTATTAGACACGTTTTACGTATGTGATCATAGTAAAACCATCCATTCCTCTTTTTCGCTATCAATACATTCTTGAGGTGGGGATGCACGAAAATTCCTAACCCAGGGCATCATGAATGCTTAATCCGGCCCTGCCCCTACTCAGTTGCTGTCTCTGTACAGAGGTCTTGTACTTCGGTATTTGACCGGCCGTACTTGACCGGGCGGAGCGGAATCAAAGGTTTTTCATCTTATCAATTCCCCGCCTCTTACTGACTGTCTTCAATCCCTCTCTCTTCGCCGCAATGTTGCCTCACTCTCTCTTTACTTTCGCTATTATAATGGACACTGCTCTTCTGAACTCTCTAACTACTGTACATACCTCATCCTTTAAAGAGAGCACGCAGCACCAGACTTTCGACACATTCTCATTCCTTTTCTTTCCAACTTGTTAACGCAAGAGTTAATCGGTATTTTCAATCTTTCATTTACTCAACCGGTGAACTCTGGAACAATCTTCCTCAATCCATCTTTCCCTCTGTCTGTGACCTCCAATCTTTTCAACCGCAGAAGTGCAGGCATCTCGAAAACCCTGGACCTTGATTTTGGTTCTCTCTCTTTATTCTACGGGGAGGGGGGCATTTTTGTGGGTATTCGCCCTTGGCCCTTCCTTCATGCATAAAAAAAATATATATAATACAACTCAGAATGGTTCCTCGAGAAACTTTTATTACAATAAAAAAATATATATACACCATTCTGAATTGTAGCATATATGTATATATAATGATAGCTAGATAAAATAGTTAATGTTCCGGAGTGAGTTTATTTTTATACATATATCAGCCTACTCATCCCTTACAAAATAGATAGGTTCACCTTTTAAATAAACACTTTTTTTATACGCATTTGAGTCTATAGAAAATTGGTCTTAAAGATATACAATTATATTCAATTTACTCGAACACTGATTCCTGCACAGGCGACAGATCATAAAATTTTAATAAAAAATTTTCCTCCAATCCAATGACAAAAATCTGCTGCCGAGTGCATAGGCGGATCCAGAGGGGGGAACCAGGCCCCATACATCCTGGTTAAACGAAATTAGGTAAAACTTTTTAATGCTTATGTCCAAGTTGCTTCAATTAACCCCCCTGGGCCCCCCTCTGCTCTGGCCTAATAACGCTGCTGTTGTCATAGAAACTGATACTTCGTTAATAATAGACTACATCCACGTAGGTCTTTATATATAAGTTTCATTACATTTTAATTAAAATTTGCCGTTTACCTCCTTTTACCGGTTACGCGTCAACATCTTTATTGCCATTTACACGTTTGATGTTATAGATAAAGAACACTATTCATCGCAATAGATAAAATTTAGCACACGCAGAAAGAACAGGGATTGCTCTATGTATAGCAGAAATTTCGCTGAACTACGGGGCTCCAATAAACCTTAGCTCCCCCGCCCATGGCCTAAACCATTAGAGGTACAGTAAAACTAAACATACTTTACAAAAGAGAATTTAATCCTGCATTTAATGAGAAACAATTAAAACTTGGTATTCCCGCCATTGGCTTCCAAGGCAGCCTGAATTCGTTTTGGGTAGCTTGTCAAAAGTGACGTGAATAGATCTTGATCGTTACGCAAATTTGCTAAAACAGTTTCAATGTGTGGCGTCATTGTATCCTTCGAAAATCGATTTGCTGCAGGTTCCTGAAACAAGAGACATTCAACCTTGTCCTTTATAACTGATCCAATGTGTTCACAGACGTTCAGGTCAGGAGAATTTCCTGGCCATTCTTCATTTCCAAAGAAATCGATCTCATGGTTCCGCAACAACTGTTGAGTGGCTAATGCCTTAAAGCAGGGGGCCTTATCGTGCAGAAGTGTGACCTGATCGACATCCCAACTCTGACCATTTGGCCTCAGCACCCACATGAGCTTCTTTGCAGTGAACAAAACAAACACACCAACACAGCCTGGACTTTTTAATAATTCGCGATAATGTTCATTGTCATCGATTTCATCCGGTGTTGTGGCCCACACTCGATCATTTTGGTAGTTAGGCCGACGTGTTACGTAAACAAAAAATTCATCGGAGACAACTAAATGCACGAAATCATCCACATCCCAATCTTCAAGATAATGGGCAAACCACATTCTGTCATCGATGTTAAGTTGAGTTTTTCTTGGCTTTGGAAGTTCATGCCAAGGCTTTAAACCTTGTCTATGACGGTACAGTCGAATGATCTCACCACTAACGATCTTTCCTCTCAACACTTCGATCTCTCTAGAAAGTTTAGCACAGCTGTTTTTCCGCTTACGCGTACCGCTTTCAATGATGTCCTTTGTTTCCTGAGAGAGTGGCAAATTTGGGCTCACGAGCTTCCCGAAATGTTATTGCTCGTACGCGATCTATCACACGTTGCCTCTCCGAATCACCAATTAATTGAGAAGCCATTATATTATCACTTTATCAGCTACAGTAATTTTAATACCTGCAATAAATAAAGAATTTTATATATTTTTATAATCACTAAAAACTATTTCGATATAAGTAAACATATAAGCTGCAAATGGGGGGGGGGGGCTAAGGTTTTTTGGAACCCCTTACACCCCTTGTGCTTGAACACGAGACACTTTTTAAAATATACATTATTTGGAAAAATGAGTAGGGGATATTACCTCCAGAAATTAAAAAGTATATCATATGGCAGAGTTCTTTACGCGCTTTAATATGTATAAAATTCAAACGACCTTTCGCCTTTGAAGTTTCTCTCAAATTCCAGTTTAAGATTAAAATTCGAAAATTACGGAAAATTATCTCATAAATTCCTAAAATAAAAACTATCAAAGGTATGAACGTGACATTTGTACCATTTATAGAGCTGTTGATTTTCTACGTGACAATTTAAAAATTAAATTTCTAAGTTAAGAATTTCATATTCTACGTTAAATTACGTCTTCTACGAGTATTAAGCTTAAAAATTAGTATTTTTACTTCTTAATTTATTCTGTCTTTGGCGATTTCTAAGAGCTTTCAAATGATATATGTATGTCAACCATGTAACTTAATTAGTCAAGTGCCTATGGAACGGTTGGTCCCTCTAAATTTTTGAAATTCCAATTTCAGCCTATAATACGAGATTTAATCGAAAAAATATATTCATTATATCCTCAAATGAAAATATGAAAGGTATGAACGTGAAATTTGTACCACATATACTGTAATGCCATACAGTATACACCAGTGGTGCACAAACCTTTTTGATGTGAAGGCCAAGCGAAGAAAATAACTAAATGTATTAGCCTACTTACTTTTCATCTAAGTCATAAATTGGGTCACTTTTATATTCTAACTTTTTCATTTAATTGAAAAGACCCGTGGGGCCACTGAAAAGACCCATGGGGGCACATTTGGCCCGCGGGCCAGGGTTTGTGCATCACTGGTATATATCAGTGGTCCGCAACCTTTTTCTCACTCGTGGACCCATAGAAGAATACGAATTATTTTTTAGAACCCCTTAGCGAAATAATTTGTATATTCCAATTTTGTGCGAATTAGAATATACCCCTCGTCTTCTGCGGACCCCTGAAACTCATTCATGACCACTGCTTGCGGACCACTGCTCCATATAACAATATAAAAAAAAGTCTTACGTTAAGAATTTCTTATGACACATTTTTTTATTTTTAAATAATATCCATAGTTTGAACTTATTACTATACCTGACAGAACTTTTTAAGAGCTTTCAAATGGTATGTATACAGGTTGTGCGACTTAATTAATAAACTGTCTATGAACATTTTTCGAAATGGGCGTTTCGTACCCGGGCTCAAATAACTCAAAAAACTCTAAATTGTGCATCATTAGAAAAGCACTAATACAAAGAAATTTATCCATAACTTCCGATTTTTTACTGATTTTGTTTACATTTAAAGCCGACAGGTTTGTAAAAGAATACTTTTTCTTTTAATTATGTTTAGTTTACGGAGCTCTTGAACAGTCTTCCAAAGAGATATGACTCGTTCATATAGTTAAATTGAAAATTGTTCTATGAACAACCATTTAAAAAAAATAAGCTGCATACGGGGTCTCCTAAAAAAGGGAATGCGTCATAAACGCCACATTATACAGACACACTGTAATTTTCCCAAAAAATAAAGGAGCGTATCTAAAATCTGTTGGGAACAGAATTTAAGATTGTTTCTGCGATTTTTGCAAAAAAAAAATTTCGCACTTCGATGGGATGCCTTGAGATCATAAATTACGGGAAATAACAGTGCTGCAAAAGTAAGTTTTTTCTAAACACTCCTACGAAGTCTTATCATGATTTATTGAAAAGTGAATCTAATATAAATTGTAAACATAAATACTACTACTAATAATAGGAATAATATCAGATAATAGAATTAATATACGTTAAGAGCAAATTTTAATCATTTCCTTTAAAGTTTCGCGAACGAACCGAGTTCATACGTAAAGGTAAAAGGTGTAAAATAAAGGAGCGAATCAGGTGATAAGAGTGAATTCTAGAGCCAAGTATATTGATAATTCCCACCAAGTTTCACGAAGATTCGATGAAAAACGAATCCTATAGCCTTCACCAAATAATAATAATAATAATAATAATAATAATAATAATAATAATAATAACAGAAAGTCGATATCAGCCTACGTCTTTATAAAGGATTTACATTTAATTTCCAATATTCTGAATATTTTTTTATTTTCAGCACTGAGTTTTTTAATAATAATTTTATATTAATTTTCGTTTTTTTTCATTTTAATGTAAAAAAAACGAAAATTAATATAAAATTTAATGAACTTTCGAATAGTCTTAAATTAATTTGAAATTGTATCAAACTTACAATCAAGAAATATATATACGGTATAACCCATTTTACTTTAAAATTACGTATAAAGCTCTAAAGATGTTCAAAGTATATGAACGAAACGCGTCAGCAGAAGCAAAAATGAAGACACTATTCTTAGCATACTGCAAATTCTTATCTAGAATTATTATTAAGAAACTCAGTACTGAAAACAAAAAAATATTCAGAATATTGGAAATTAAATGTAAATCCTTTAAAATAATACTAATAATAATAATAATAATAATAATAATAATAAGCGAAAACAATTAACTTTTGTGCTTCGCACAAAGAGACAATGAGTATTTTTATTATCAAATTCCTTGTTAATTACGCTACAGGATTATAGCACTTCTTTTTGCTTTGCTTAAACAATTTTCTAGAAAGTTGTTTGAGCAAAACTAAAAAAAAAGTACTATAACAGAGTACTATAACAGCGTAATTCACAAGGAGTTTGATCAAAACAATATTCTTAGCCTTCCCTTACCATGAAAAATGTAAACACCTTCCAACATTACCTAAAACAACTAAAATTAACCTATCTTTTAATTATAAAAGTAAGATTAAATCTCGCTAAAATAAAAATAACCAAAATAATCTATAGTATTGCATGGATGTAAACAAAGTGAGGAACGAGAGAAACTCGAGATGTTAAGAGCAAATCAGCTTAAAAATGTGCCTGTAAAACGGCGAATGATCCTAATGCATTGTTTATACATCTATACATATAATCATAGTATTAATTGGAAAAGTTCGGAAATTCTATTAAAAATAAAGAGATAATTGAAAGGAACGTTGTAGAATGTGAATTCATACACTTTGTAACTTTAATAATAATAATTCGAGAACTTATAAAATAGACCAACATCTTGCCAAAATACCTATTTTCTTTTTATCAGCATTTGTTAATTTCTCTTATCTCCTTTATCTGCACTGTGTATATATACACACACACTGCTTTTACCTCCTTCCTTCATTCCCTGATGAAGTGATGTCAATATGCGAAAGGCCTTGGAATCGCTTTTTATTTTTCCCTGTGAATATCATTTATTAGTTTCACCCGTTTAATTGTGAAGTTGGTGTTAAATAACCATTTGTCACTTTATCGCATATGTGTACATGGAATAGGTATATATAATATATATATATATATAGTATAATAGGTAATATATATATATATATATATATATATATATATATATTACCTATTCCATGTACACATATGCGATAAAGTGACAAATGGTTATTTAACACACAAACTCTTTAACTCGTAGTAGTAAAAACTAAAATTAATTAAAATCACTATCTAATGTTCATTAAAGTGAATTTAAAAAAAAAAAAACTTTAAAAAAAATAAGGAAAAGATATTTTTTTTTTTAAATTTAGTTCAAAGAATGACAAAATTTGAAAGTGTTTTACCGAATTTTATGCTGAGGGAGACTTCTACGAAGATTTTAATTCATTAACAAAAAAAATCAATAATTTACGAAATGCTTTCTCAACACTTAATCAATTACAAACCTATATCAACATAAAAATCATACATTTGATCGCGGGTCTAACTATAAACAAACAAGCAAATGGCCTTCAATCGTATCTTTGGAAAAAAATAAAAAAATTCTAAACCATAAAATATAAGCATGACGAGAAAAAATATTCAGCGGTTATATATATATATATATATATATATATATATATATATATATATAATATATATATATATATATATATATATATATATATATATATATATTACTGTAGTATACTTCCTCTTGATATGTGTGTGTGTGTGTGTGTGTGTGTAAATTGTGCATATTAACAGTCTCGCACATCCATAGCTGAAGTGGAAGCCGCCACAACACTGTCACAACAGAGTTACAACGCCGTGAAGAAACGCGGCAACGGCGGTGTTAGTTACATCTGTCCGTTCGAGTGTGAATAGAGGGGTCCCGAGGAGCGTCTACGTACTGGACATAGGCCTCTCCCACTCCGAGATTGACGGCTCCGGCGGCGGCGGCGGCGGCGGCTGGGGTCACTCCAACGTTGCCATTGCTGGTGGAATCCAGAGAGCCATCGCCTTCAGAAACTGCAACGAAAGAGCGCTCTTACCAAACCGTAAGATCAAACCCTATGCCTCCATCGAACGAGGGTCATTAGCGTCCTTAGCCTTTCTTAATTATCTTAATTTGCAACATCAAAATCTTCTTCAATGTCGCGAAGAAAAGAGCAAAAGCGGTGATATGATTTGCGTGAAAAATCTGACCGCAGCCATCGGAATTTTGCAAAACTTTAAATTTACAAAAACATACACGATAAATACAAACTGCAAAATGAAATGATGAATTAATGGTCCTGTTGTTAAGTAATCAATGCAGAAAATAGTGGATAAAACTTTAACAATATACTCACAAATATCTATAAATAAATGAAGGCTAATGATTGATAGTGAATTAAAAAAATAGTCTTAGAAAATTTATTTCGCGGATTCATCCGATAAGAAATAACCCAAAAAACCTGTCCAATCAATATTAATAAATTAATTTCACCAACAACGCCGTTTATACCAACCTCTTATAATAACTTAATACATTTCCCAAACTCTCGGTGCAATTACAATTTCAAATATTGGTATTTAGTACTTAATTATGAGTTTTACCCTTCATTACTCTTTAATATATATACCACCCGTCTCTCAACCAAGAGCTCATGACGGGCCAATGTTCAACCTATTTCGATAAAGAATGAAATTCGCGACGCACGAATGATACAATCTTCTTCAATATAATAATTGTGGATGCAAAAAATTAGAGAATAAAAAGTAAACACGAAAAATAAAACTCATCTTGGAATTAAATCGTGGAAAATAACCCGGACAAAGTAACAACATTCATTCATGCTCCAAAAACTCTATAAGAAAAACATTAAAAAACGAGTTGCAATTCACAAATTATTACATATATTTTAACATATCAAAGAGACACACGGCAATAATACAGTGCACAAAACTTTCAATGTTACGGTACATACTTGGATACTCAAAGCTTTTTATATATTTAGAGTCAAGGGAGAAAAAATATACAGTATATATATATATATATATATATATATATATATATATATAATATATATATACACACAAATACTTAACACCAGATTCTTATCATAACAATCTTATATATATATATATATATATATATAATATATATATATATATATATATATATATATATATATATATATTATATTATATATAAACAGTTTCGGAAAAAAAGTTCGCCTAAAAACTTAAAATGTCTAAAGAGCATTTAAAAAAAAGTAGATAATTAGTAATATTTATTTTCTTTGGATATTTTATTATATTTTGTTAACAATACTAAAATTGGCATAAAACAAAAGCGAATCATTTCGTGCTCATTAATAATTTTTGTATCTATTTTTAAAAGTGGAAATGTTTTGGACGAACTTTATTTATTTCGTAAAAACGAACGTAAGAGAACGTTGTCGAATTAACCGTTTCGTGCACAGTGTGTTACTTTACTGATTCTTGTTCTGGTTAACGCCAGACGATTTTATTCAGTCTCGGAAAAGACCTCCGGACGATAAAGGGTTAAGATGAAGTACGAGTAATTGGGAAACGATTTAACGAACGTCGTATTTCGTATAACGTTAATTCGTTCTTTCCTCGTTTTACAGTGTGAGAAAACGTTTTCAACACCGAAACACTCTCTCATTATTACTACTAAATAAATAAGTTCTTATTTACGTGGTAAAAACAAAGACAAAAATAGTAATTGGACGCTTTGGTAGCGTATAAACGAGTTTCTCTCTGGTTCTCACGCGAAATTTGTATTAATAATGATGTTAATATCGTCGCCAGTGGCAGCCGGGACATCGTCCGAAGAGAACCAATGGCAAACACGTATCGAATATGACAATATTATTTATTTATTACCAAACTAAAATTAAACTTAAAATACAAACAACGTTTCAAATAGCGATTTCAATTGGAACGTACACGAAATTGTGATAAAAAGAAAGCAAATACAACTGCATAAATAAAAAATATATATAATAAATAAATAAATAAATAAATAAATAAATAAATAATAATCATTATTATTATTATGTAACGTGAAATGTTTTGTATGTTAGAGAAACAGTACCGCAGCTTTATGTAAAATAAAACTTTGTTTTCATTATTTCCATTAAAAAGCTGGTAAAGAGATGCTTAAATGTTGATTAAATGAACTTAAAACAAATTTCTATATCGGACTTTTTCCGCTGATTTGATGAGAGTCATTCTGCTTTGAAAAGTCTTTTTTTTTAAACTCGCAACCGTACCTCGAGACGAATCAACATTCAAATATTGCTATTCGACATTTTCTCATCTCGTCCACCCGCTCCCCTACGAATGAGTAACGACGACCTACTCTGCCTTTTCGTTTTAAGCAACGCGCAGAAGGTAAACATTATTGATGCCTCGGTGGTGTAGTGGTTAGCATTGGACTACGAATCCATCGGCCCCGGAATCGAGACCCGGTGACGGCATGCGACGCGCGGCAAAACGCAACTGTTCAGTGTTCATCCTTCCACACAATACAAGAATTGGTTGGGAGATAAATGGGTACCCAGGGTAGTCTAATGGTTAAAGACGCTAGGCTGGTGCTGCTGATCGGGAGGTCGTGAGATCGAGTCCGGGAGAGGACTTCGTAATTTCTGACCGCCCGTGGTAGGAGGTGGTTCTGATTCCGCGTTAAACTGTAGGTCTAAAGTGGGGTGACGAGTTTGACCTTCGTCAAAATGGACAATTCGGGCGGAAGCAAAACCAAGGTTAACCAAGGTTATCTCTCTTTGAATGAGATTAATCATTTCCTAATCCACAAATCGAACTAAGCGCGACAAAAGAGTGACGATCAGTGGCACTTTGTATTTAATAATTTAATTAATTAATGTTATTTCGAAATTCCTTCTCATTAAAACATTTTTCCGCCACCGACGATAAAATACTAATTATCAAAGGTAAAATATGAAATAAATACAAAGATTGTTAGTTCGTTATTTTTGCTCTTTGCAAATTGAAGGTCTCCCTATGACATAAGACGGGAACCCGCTGCTCATCGAAGCTTTGGGTCACCGAACCCAAAGCTTCGATTTTAATTTTTTTATTATGATGGCGTACAGCCATCATAATAAAAAATTTAAAATTTTCTTTATACATTTTCTTTAGAGTGAGGGCTCGTGCGTGGCTCGTTTAAGGGTATTATCATTTTGATGTAGCTCATGCTTTTGAAAAGGTTCACGACGCCTACCCTATCACGATGTTTTTATTTTAAAAAAAAATGTCTACGATATAAATATGGGTGTTCCATACTGTCTGTGTACTGTTCTGTGAACGCAATCCTTCAGATATCAAAGTGAATGTGGCTTAGGTGAAAGTGAGGTGCACCTCGAAATGGGTTAGGGTCGGCGAAGGTGTGACCATGCGCTTTAGAGGAAGGAAGCTCGAGGAGCATGCTGAGGATCTTCTCGCTGTCTTCTTCATCCTGTTCGAATAGGGGGCATGGCAAGACGGCGTCATTGGGGACCAGTCTCAAAATGCGTTTTGAGAAGCGTGAGGGAGCTCGGGGGGAATTCATTGAAAAGTTTTTACCACTCAAAAACGTCTATCGAAAATTTTGTGAACGAATGAAAGATATTTTTTTAAATTTACAAAACCAAAATATAAAAAGAAACTTGATTTTCCTTTCAATTATTTATCAATCATAATAATTTCATTAAGAGTTCTTTAAAATTTCTTTATAAATGTTTCTTCATTCCTACTTTAAGGCGAGTAAATATATATACTAACTTTTATGTAAATACGTTAGTTGCCCGTGAGGATCACTTTTGACACGCGTATTTAAAACGTTAATTACCATCAAGACAGAAACCGAATACACTGATACGACATTAAATTTATTTGAATACGGAACGGCGTAGCTCCGCCTCGGAATTCCGCGTGGAATTAAAAATAAATATTTAATTTTAGAGTATTTTCAATATAAGGTACAATTTCTACGCAGAAATCAATAACGTAGTTTAATACTGTTATCGCTTACTGTCATTACAAATTACACTTTTAAAGCCATTCACAGGAAATTCAGTAAAAATTAGGCATTCATCGCGAGAGAAAGCGAAAAGTATATCTCCTTTCAAGTATCACACGGTGGCCTTTCTCCCGTATAAGGGTTCAATTCCTATTCCTTCCTACCAGTTATAAACGTGGGAGCTATTGAAGAAAAGGGACCCGAGCCTTCTTTAGTTAGCTTTATAAGGCTAACTAACGAAAATATCACGACCTAACCTAACCAATCGTTAGGTTAACTGTACGCCCTTGACGATTGGTTAGGTTAGGTCATGATATTTTCGTTAGTTAGCCTTATAAAGCTAACTAAAGAAGGCTGGGGTCCCTATTCTTCAATAGCTCCTAAACATATTCCCATCTCCCTCACCTCGTATGAACTGAAACCGAGTAACGTGCTCAAATTGTTCTTCGGAAACGCGACTAATCTTTAACCGCGAAACAAATCCAGCGAAAAAGTACAAATAGAGTAAAGTTATTTTTGCCTCCTCTATACTGCGTCAATGAACTAAATTTGAAGTTACGACGCGTACATTCTCTCTGGAACAACGCGACAATTCCACCCGATAATTGATCCAATAACCAGTACACAACTACTGAAACACATATAGAAGGCGCTGCTAACGAATAGGTAAATGAAACACGGTACGGCCTCCAACCTCCAATGCTAAGTTACCGATCACCGATCACCGATCACCGATCACCTATCTCATTTTAAGGGTTAATCTTTACATACATATACAGATACATACATATGTATGTATATACGTCACCTTTTATTGATTATCAGGCTTACTGCCTTATCAAAATTTAAGTAATTATATTATATTATATATATATATATATATATATATATATATATATATATATACACCCGTGAGAGCGACATTACATTAATTATGTGCAAGTTCAAGACGAGTCACGTGAGATTGTTGGAAAAATTCTTTGGTTTCAAGTAGCAACGTCGATCGCCAATACATCATCAATCACATCATCAATCATAGGCACCAAATGACAAAACCCAATTTAACCGTAGAAGGTCAGCGTGGCTAATTACAACGAAAGTACATTTGTTTACCGAAAATTGTTACTGATTTTCGTAAGTTAATTTTTATTATTGTTTAGTAAAAATAAATTGTTTAATTCAACCTAGAAATGTAATTCTCAATTTGTGGTTACGTAGACTCCACACAAGTCGCTTTGTGCGCAGTTCCACACTTGCTTTTTAGGGTTAAAACAATTTTTCAAATACATATAAGAATATGCTCGATGCATAGAACCAACCCATCGTACATACCAAACCGATTGAAATTAAATTCATTTATATATATATATATATATATTAGGCTCCGACATTTTGCGAAAATATGTTCGTGAGGTGGGAGTAAGGAGTAAGGTGTTGAATTGCGAAATATGAGTATACTACTTAACTTCTCATGGGGAAAAAATGGACACGTTCTTGTAGGGAGGAGGAGGTAGAATGGCCCTCGAGTACTAAATATAGACCATTATTTAAGGATTCTTTCTACACTCTCATATATGAAAACACGATACAAATAAATTAAAAATAAAATAATAATAATAATAATAATAATAATAATATTTGCAAAATATATAAAGGAAAACTTAACATAAAATCTGCGTGATAAATTTGCGACTTTTTAACATACCCGAAGGGAGGGGAAGGGGAGAGATAGAGAGGGGTTTGAGGGAGGATTATGGAAATTTAAAAGAATTTTATATTCTTTTGGATTTTTGCAAGGACTAAAAATAACCTTCATAAAGGTTTCAATATCTAAAGATTAAGGGCACGTAAGAGATTATCTTTTCTTATCACAATGTTTGTCACCGAATCATTCCAAGATGTTAAGTCCTTTAAAAATGTTTTAACTTTTAACCTCCTCCCTTAAAAAAGTATCCCACCACAATCATATATCTCAGGTCATTCCGTAAGTAATGTCGTTTTTTTGCATTGCTAAACTCGCGTCGTGTTTGCACGTTTCTCTGTTTACTTTGTGGAAAACTTGAATTTTTATGTGTTTAGACATGTTACTTCTCACTCTAAGTGAAGTTTCATCGTGTTAACAATCTTCCTTTATTTCACCCTTACGGATAAGATGGAGGTGTCAGAGGAACACACCATGCATATAATGCTTTATGAGTTTAGAAAAGGAAATAACGCGACTGTAGCCGCAAAAAATATTCAGTATATTTATGGGGAGGAAGCTTTAAATGTAAGGAAATGTCAAAGATGGTTCCAGAAGTTTAGGTCTGGTGGCTATAGCTTAACTGATGAAGCGCGCTCGGGCCAACCTGTTGAGTTCAATGATGACCTTCTGATAGCTACACTTGAAGAAAATCCTGCTGTAACTGTTGAAGAACTTGCCCAACGACTAAATTCGACCGGTTCCACAGTTCATCGCCACCTGCAACGACTGGGAAAAGTGTCGAAACTTGGGAAATGGGTTCCCCATACGTTGTCACCAGACAACTGTAGAGATCGCGTGAACATTTGCTCTTCATTGCATTTTCGGCAACTTCAAGCACCGTTTCTGAATCGACTCATTACTGGGGATGAAAATTGGGTGCTTCATCACAATGCTAAGCGTCATCGGCAGTGGGTTAGTGCTGGGGAATCTGCTACACCACAGCCAAGAGGACATCTGCAACCCAGGAAGGTTTTGCTGTGCGTTTACTGGGATATTCAAGGAATGGTTTATTTTGAACTGTTGCAGCCCAATCAAACCATTACAGCCGAAGTCTACTGTCAGCAACTTCAAAGACGGAGCGTTGCATTGCAAACAAAACGTCCTTCTTTGGCCAATCGCAATGGTGGTGTGTTTCAACAGGACAGCGCGCATCCTCATACTGCTCAAATCACCACTGCCAAAACTGAACAGCTTGGTTGGAAAAATTCCACATCTTCCGTATTTACCAGACCTTGCACCATCAGATTACCACCTATTCAGAAGTCTTCAAAACTACCCTGACGGGAAAGAACTTGAAAGTTTCGAGGCTATCAACATTGCCCTCTCCGAGTTTTTTGCTTCTAAACCGAAGGAATTTTATCAATATGGAATTGAAATGCTTGTAGAGAGGTGGCAGAGAGTCATAGAAAGTGAAGGAAAATATAAAATTGATTAAAATTTATTTTGATGCAGTTTTATTTTCATTTGGAAATAAAGGTAAAAAAACGACATTACTTATGGGATGACCTGATATATATATATATTAGTGATGGATCGAATAACCGCAACCGCAACCGCACTACAACCGCACAAAAATTCACAACCGCAACCGTAACCGCAACCGCCGTTCCATAAGTGCGGTTGCGGTTGTAAAAGCTTAGTTAATTTTAATTTTAGGTTAATTAGAAATATTTCTTTTTTTTTTTAAAAAATGATGGGTCTCCTTATGCGTGCTTAAACGTGACGTCATACGGCTGCCGTAGTAAAATTGGTTTAAACTGCGCTCTAAGTTATTACTCTGTGAGCTCCATGAAGTAACATTTATTTTTATTTAATTTTCTTCAAACTAAAATCGCCTTTAGTACAATAGTCAATAAAGCTTATTCCTGCTCGACGGACGGACCTATTCTTTCATAATAGCTATATAAGTTTAGAATATACTTCATTTAAATAGTATTTATTTAGTAAATACCTTATGTTGAACACAAGTTTTGCAACACACAAATAGCGGTAGCGGTGTATTGCAAAACTTGTGTTCAACATAAGGTATTACTAAATAAATACTATTTAGTATATATTATGTACCAAGTGTGGCTAAATCGCACTATAGTGGCTAAATCCAGTTAATAATTACGCATTTTTCCTAGTATATGATAACCGCAACCGCAACCGCGGTTGGAAAAAATTCGACAACCGCAAACACAACCGCAACCGCGGTTGTGAAAAACCGACCACTCGATCCATCACTAAATTATATATATATATATATATATATATATATATATATATATATGCTGCAAACCCACAAGGAAAAGAAAAACGATTCCAAGGCCTTTCGTGTATTCAAAGCTACACCTCGTCAGGGAATGAAGTTAAAAGGCGAGAAGCCCATATATATATATATATATATAATATGTGTATATGTGTGTGTGTATATATATATATATATATATAATCTTATTCCAAATTCAGAAACAAAAACCGAAAATATAAAATAAAATGTTACAACTAAGATAAAAGAAGCTAAAAAAAAAAAAAAAAATTCAGCTAATTAAAATGAGGTTAAAGTTAAAACTGTAGAAATACGTAGTGTAGCGTATAGAAAGAAATTAAAAAGAATATTAAATACCAGTAGTGAATTTACGTTCGACCTATTTTTCACTCTCAAATTAAATTATTTTAAGTTTCAGCGTAAAGGATGCGGAAATGGTTTAACCTCGTTTATTTCGACACAAAATATTTATTCTTACTTTTAAATTAAATATAAAATTTAAGTTATACACCAAAGTCCAAACGATTTTACAATTCAACGAGTTCCACTGATTTTCGTTTAAAATAAGTTAATTAATCCAGAGACGTCGTCCTTTTGAAGTATGAAAATCCGTGAGATTTTGCCTGATTTTGCCCGTGCCTGATTTTGCCCGTGCCTGATTTTGCCCGTGCCTGATTTTGCCCGTGCCTGATTTTGCCCGTGCCTGATTTTCATAACTGGAAACATATCCCACAAATTCCCACATAAGGGAGTTCGAGCCTTAAAATCTGCGAGAGTTGACATGTCTGTTAATCACTAAATTAAGTTAATACCAAGTGTTAATTATTGAATTAATGATATTGTAAACGTTCCTTATTTACAGTTACTACTTTTATCTCGGTCACTTATTACGTAACAAAATTCATTATTTGAGTTAAATCTAGCGTGGAAAAAGGTAACAATTTAAGATTAAATCCCGCGTCTACTCGGAATTCTTTATTCTTTATTAAAAGGCTTTATTTAATATTTCCTTAATTTAATGTCTATCAAAAATTTTTTTATTTTTTGATTTACTAAAATAATAATTTATTAAATAATTATAAAGAATACGGCATGACCCAGCAGGATTTACAACCGAAGGGATTTCCCGCAATGCCTGCGGGTTTAGGCCTACTTGCTCTAGAAAAAAAAATTATGCAGGAAGGAGGGGCCAAGGGCGAATACTCGCAGAAGCCATAGAAGAAGAGCCAAAAATCAAGGTCCAGGGTTTTCGAGATGCTTAGACACTCCGCGTTTGAAAGATTGGAGGTCATAGACACGGGGAAAGATGGATTGAGGAAGATTGTTCCAGAGTTCACCGGTTGAGTAGATGAAACTTTGATCTGAATCTCCTCGAAGAGCAGATTCTGCACGATTTCGGACAGAAATATAAGCTGAGTGAGTCGTGAGTTGTAAATTAATTTTATAGCCAGAATAAATTTTTTGTTGCGGATAAACGAGTCTTCAACTCGGTTTACTACCACTCAACGTCACTCCCATCTCATTCCGCGTCCAAGAGTGAGAAGCCGAAAGCGAGAATTGAGAATGACATTGAGAGGGAAGTAATCTTCAACCCTTTTCCGCATCCATTATCGCTGAAACGCTTAAATAAGGGGTAGCGGAACAAAATCAATCTGCATACTGCTGACACGCATAAGGTCGATATTAAAAAATTAGTTTGAATTAGGTTAGGTTAGGTTAAGCTGGGTTAGACTAGGTTACATTATTTTTTTATGCTAGAAGGAGGAGCAGACATTGGGTTAGGTTAGGTTGCGATTGACTACGTTAAGTCTGGTTAGGTTAGATTAGTCTGTTAGGTTAGGTCAATTATTTTCATTGAAGATCTGAAATGCATATTTGAAATCTGAAATCCATATACATGCATAAAGTCAAATATCGACATTATGAAATTTGATTTTGTTCATGTAACGCTCCTGAAGCGCAAATTCATTTCGATATTAGTGTTGCAAAACTTTATATATATATATATATATATATATATATATATATAGGGTGAACCAAATGTAGGTGGACAGTAAATGATAACGTTTATTTTGAGAATACATATTTAATTTTTTTGTATACTATAATACAAAATAAAATTTAAATAAATTTAGTTATAATATTTAATATAATATAACACAAACACCATAGTTATAATGAACACCATAGTTATAATATAATATAACACAAACCGTATTCAACCTACTGTCCACCTACTTTTGGTTCACCGTGTGTATATATATATATATATATATATTATATATATATATTATATATATATATATATATATATACAGGGCGTCCCAAAAAAATGTATACACACTTTAACAGCTGATAGCTCAATTGATGTTTCTTTCTTTCCAAGTTAAACCCATTAGAATTAATAATGGCAGTCAGACTAAGCTTTGAACAAAGGAAATTCATTCTAAAATGCTACTGGAAGTGTGAAAACGCAGTTGAAGTGCAAAGACAGTTTAGGAGGGAGTTTCAAACAGATCCACCAACGCGACTTACCATCACTCGAATCAGAGATAAGTTTGAAGCCGATGGAACTGTTCAGAATGTCCACAAGAAGCGTTCCGGAAGACCACGGACATCGACAAGCCCCACAAAGCAAGAAAGAGTACTGGAAACGTATCACCAAAGTCCAAGAAAATCTGTGCGGCAAGCGAGTCGTGAGGTAGGAATTTCAGAATCGTCTGTCCAACGCATTTTGAAGCGCTGTCAATGGAAAAGTTACATTCCAAGATTAGTCCATGCTATTAATGAAGATGATCCGGACCGAAGAGTGGAGTATTGCGAGTGGTACTTGGCACGATGTGGATGTGGATTGGACGAAGGGGTTTCGTAGAATACCCTCCGCGTTCACCAGACCTCACACCACTAGACTTTTTTTTATGGGGATACTTAAAAGACAAAGTCTACGCTATAAAACCTGCAACAGTCGCTGAATTGAGAGCAGCCATTGAACGAGAATGCACACAAATACCAAACGAAATGTTTCGTGATGTTTGCGATTCCATTGCTTCGCGTTATCAGCAGTGCCTGGACCAGAACGGACGTCGGTTTGAAAACAGGCGTTGACAAAACAATTAAATAATGTCTGTAGATTCTATTACATTTTGAAAATGAAATGTATTTTAATAAACACTGCCTTTATAATTATTTAAAGTGTGTATACATTTTTTTGGGACGCCCTGTATATATATATATAAGGAATAAATAAATAAAAGGAATATATATATATATATATATATATATATATTATAATATATATATATGTATATATATATATATATATCAGTGGTGGACCGGATGTCAGTTTTTCAACATCTGCGGATGCGGATTTTTAATTTCAATATCCGCGGATGCGGATACTTACTTAATCTATCAATATAATATAGAATTATGAATATATGACAATTTTTCAAATTTCGTGATATTACTATTATGGGAGGCAATGCATAAGAATTAAAATTAATATTAATGTTTTCATTATGATAAAAATAATAACTTTCTCAAGAGTTTCAGCCACAGAAAATTGAATGAAACGAGTTTCATTCAATTTTCTGTTACCACCTATTTATATTTTGAGCTTTATATATTTGTTTGTTCATTAATAATTATGAAATGTGCATGACTGGGCCTTATAAGCTAATTTAATTGTAAATTGCATAATTTATTAGAGGTAATACCCACATAACATCCCCAGTCAGAAGTGCGGATGAGGATGAGGATGTTAAAAATGATGCGGATGCGGATATCCGGTCCACCACTAATATATATATATATATATATATAAAGTGTGAATCGAAATGTAACTCCATTTTAACAGAAGTACGATTGGAATATTGGAATATAAACACTTGGCCTTAGTTGATGGATCGGTAAATTGCATGGGAACTTTTCCTTGGTGACAGTAATTGGCATAGTGGCGCCCATCAAGAATGCTTTTTGATATCATGTATTCACAAATTGAACTTAAGGTTTACAAAAGCGTAAAAGTTTCGGAAATTTTTTAGGTATTCATCGAAGTTCGCGCGATTACTTCTCAATTACTTCTCACTCAATGTCATTCTCATCCCCATTCGCGGTCCGCAATTGAGAATGAGCAAAAGAATGAGCAAAAGGAGAAATCCACATTTCAGAAAGAAAGTTAAGCCCATTCGAATTCACGATAAAGGCGCCAAATGAGAATAAATAATATTTCCTAATTTCATCGAACTTAACCTATTGTATTATAACCTATTATAACCTAACCTAACCTAACCTAACCTAACCTGGGCCAAAGCATTAAATCCGTGGATGGGAATGAGAATGTGATGAAATGAGAATAGATCAATTTAAAAATTTCCTTCTTCGAGATTCTCACTCGCGGATTGCTCATTGCTGGACGAGGAATGAAGTGGGAATCATCATAAATCGAGTGGAATAATACGCGTGTTCAAGCACTGCGCACGGACTCTTTATAAAATGTCGAGTGTACGAACTAAATACGCGTAAATCACTTTCCTTTCATAATGAAAAAAGATGACGAATTGTTATTAGCATCTCGACAGAATTGCCTTAGATAGCGGGAAAGGGAGGCGACTGCGTATGCCGTATGAGGATCTATCATATAAATGTACATTTCAAACGCCTTAATCAGTGTTTGAACTTCGTTAATGACTCGCTTTCAAACAAAAGTGCGATGACGACGCATCACTAAAAATCGAAGCTAAATAACAATCAATTGTTTACAAAAGAGTTTTATTTTAAATCGAGTCAAACAAAGCAAATAAACAAATTATTCTTCAAGTTCCATCAACAGAACAAAAGTTGTTCATTATGAACAATTCTACCACTGTACAATTCACCTGAGGCTCCAAGTAGATTAATGAATGTTATATAGGGTGGGGCACGGGAATCAAGTGTTTTTTGAATAGCTAGTAATCGGCCATTAGAAATGGGAGGGGCGTGCGGTAGGTAGCATTCCATTCCTGGGTTCATAGCATTTAACTTTAACTAACACTCACCTTTATCTTTCAGGTGCCATCATGGAGCAGTGGACGTTAGAACACCGCATGTTCGCGTATGATCATTTTGTTAGGAGTGGCGAGTCAGTGACAGCAGTTCAGCGTGCGTTTCGCCGCAGATTCAACATTCATCGAAATGACTCTGTTCCCATGGAGTTGTCGCGGATTTTCAGCAGCCCAATACCGACAGTTTTGATTGTTGACGGCCCCATTAAGGTGGAAATGGGCTTCATCACTCATTACCACCATCATGTTTTCATTCTGCTCATAAAGTGCAAGCATTTCCTGTGCAAAATTCAGTCGTTGGGGGCAATCGTTTACATTCAATTCCTGCACCATCGCTAACTTGTATGGGTGAAAATGTAATTCTTCATGCAAAATCCGTCTAACAGTACGATTGCTGATTCCGAGTGCAGCTGAATGTCTCCGAGCAGAGCGGCCTGGGCTTTGCAACATCGCTTGTCTGACCCTTTCAACGTTCTCTGGAGTACGCACAGTGCGTTGCGGCCCCTTCGGTTTTGTTTTCATTATTGAGCCTCCTGTTCGAAGATTGTTAACCCAACGTAAGATTGTGTCACGAGCGGGAACAGAGTCATTTCGATGAATGTTGAATCTGCGGCGAAACGCACGCTGAACTGCTGTCACTGACTCGCCACTCCTAACAAAATGATCATACGCGAACATGCGGTGTTCTAACGTCCACTGCTCCATGATGGCACCTGAAAGATAAAGGTGAGTGTTAGTTAAAGTTAAATGCTATGAACCCAGGAATGGAATGCTACCTACCGCACTCCCCTCCCATTCCTAATGGCCGATTACTAGCTATTCAAAAAACACTTGATTCCCGTGCCCCACCCTGTATATACACATGTGTATATATAACATTCATTAATCTACTTGGAGCCTCAGGTGAATTGTACAGTGGTAGAAGTGTGTGTGTGTGTGTGTGTGTGTGTGTGTGTGTGTGTGTGTTGTGTGCTACGTCGAAGCCAATGTCGTAACACCGCTTTCCGGAGATCAGCGGTTAAGCGACATTAGGCCTGGGTAGTAGTTGGATGGGAGACCGTCCTCCGCGCTCAGATTATGTAGCGACCCGTGGTTCGGATCCCATGTAAAGCTGTAGGTCCCCTCTGTCATATGACCTTAGATGTTGCGGAGGAGGTTAAACAACAATTAGTGGTGGACCAGATGTCAGTTTTTCAACATCTGCGGATGCGGATTTTTAATTTCAATATCCGCGGATGCGGATATTTAGTTAATCTATCAATATAATATAGAATTATGAATATATGACCTAATTTTTCAAATTTCGTGATATTACTATTATGGCAGGCAATGCATAAGAATTAAAATTAATATTAATGTTTTCATTATGATAAAAATAATAACTTTCTCAAGAGTTTCAGCCACAGAAAATTCAATGAAACAAGTTTCATTCAATTTTCTGTGTTACCACCTATTTATTTTGAGCTTTATATATTTGTTTGTTCATTAATAATACTGTACAACAGTGAAAAAACAAAACGGAAATGAGGTCGTCATTTTTATGGCTAATTATATGCGTAGATTGCGAAAATAACACTCATTTATTTGTATCACCCACCGATTTTATGAAAATGACCCTATTTCATTGTATCACTTTGAGAACCACTGGTTCTCTGAACGCATCTTTTACATTTTGTTCAGTCATGCATATGCTGTGGTGGTGGTGGTGTTCGGCTCTGTGTTTCCACTTTGATTTTATGAAAAATTTCTTTCATTAATCATTTAAAACAAAATTGTCAGCCATATTTTATCATAAATCGGTGCTATAAGTGAGTATTATTGAATAACAGCTATCAAATTATGTATATTTCACCGACAACGTCGATATTGCGTGAAATTGCAAATTGATCTATCATTTTCTTATTTTACAGGTTTTTATTGATGTTATGCTACAATGCCTAGAGAGTGCAAAAATTCGCCACGCAGTTTTTGTTATATTTGTGGGACATTAACGTTAAAACAGTATGAAAGGAAGTTGACTTCTCGTGTGAAAAAGCTTTATGAATTATACTTCGCATGCAAAGTTGGTGATCAGGACAAGCACTGGGCGCCTCATATCTGCTGTGTGAGATGTACAAGCTCATTATCTGCATGGTTCAAAGGCACCGGTCCTGGTCTGGGATTCGGTGTCCCAATGGTATGGAGAGAGCCGCTGGACCATTCAACTGACTGCTATTTCCACTTAACGAACATCACAGGTTTGAATCTTTTATTTTTCTGAATATACGTCAAATTTGGTGTTTTTAGCACATTTTACCATATTCTGCTCTGCATAATGTATTACACAATTATGCTATCTTAACTAGTCAACAATGTCTATTGTCTCACATTACAGGTTGCAACAGAAAAGGGAAAAAGGCTATAGTCTACCCAAATCTTCGTTCTGCTATGCGTCCTCTGGAACATTCTACAGATATACCCATCCCTCGTCCTCGAGCTGAAATGCCGACCGATAACACAGCACAGACTCTGACAAATCGGAATCAGAGGGTGAATGCTAGGAAGCTCAAGTCGAGTCCAAGAAAGAACAACATCTCATCACGCAGCCTGAACTCAATGATTTGGTCCGTGATTTAATACTTACCAAGCAACAAAGTGAACTGCTGGCCTCACGTCTACAAGAATGGAATCTGCTGGCGGAAGACGTACGAATTACAGCATTCCAAAAGCGGTCCTTGGATTTGCAGGAATATTTCACAATGAAGAACAATCTTTGTTATTGCATTGATATACATGGTCTGTTCGATGCTCTGGGTTTGTGCTATGAACCGAATCAGTGGAGATTGTTCATTGATGCATCTCTGTACAGTGTTAAGGGTGTACTGTTACACAATGGGAACACAATGCCTTCTGTTCCGATCGCTCATTCAGTCGTCTTGAGAGAAACGTATGACAATGTTGCTTTTATTCTGGACGGTATAAAATACAATGAACATGAATGGCTTATCTGCGCAGATTTGAAGGTTGTGGCTATTCTCAATGGATTGCAAACTGGCTATACGAAATACATGTGTTTCCTATGCAAGTGGGATAGCCGAGCAAGGTCTGAACACTACACACGCTCAGTATGGCCGCCGCGAGACAATTCCTCACCTGTATCTCACAATGTTATTCACGAACCACTAGTATGAAAGGAAAAGGTTATCTTGCCGCCACATCACATAAAACTAGGGCTGCTGAAACAATTTGCAAAGGCGTTGAAACAGGATAAGCCTGCCTTCAAATATCTAAAGAAAAAATTCCCAAAGACAAGTGATGCCAAGATTAAGAAGGAAATTCGTCGGCCCTCAAATTCGCCAAGTCACGCTAGACGAACACTTTGAAGCGGTGATGGATGAGGTTGAGTTGGTAGCCTGGCGTGCATTCAAAACGTGCGCAGCGGTCTACTAGGAAAGAGACTAAAACACTATGCTGCACTTGTGGATCACTTATCAACTCATACCAACTTCTCGGATGTAAGATGTCATTGAAAAATTCATTTTTGCATTCACACCTCTCATTCTTTCCGGAAAACGCATCTGCTGTTAGCGACGAACACGGGGAGATTCCACCAGGATATAGCCACAAAGGAAAGCCGATACAAAGGGAATGGAGTCCTGCTATGCTGCCCGATTTCTGCTGGAATTTAAAGCGTGTCCAACCAGAAGCATCACACAAACCAGCATAAATACAATTAATGAGTTGAAAACAATATAATACGAGAGTTTTATGTTAATTTTGTGCATATATGTTGAAGTATAGCAATAATTAAACTGTTCCATATGATAAAAGCTATCTGTTTATCAATATATTCTTATTTTTTTGGTACGAAGATTTTAAGCAGTCATTACAAAAAAACGTGGTGATAAAAAAACTATTTTCAGATTTGGAATCAGCACACTCGAAATATTAAGAGAATGACCGAATGTTATTCCCGTTTTTTTTCTGAACCGAAAATTTGTTGTACAGTGTAATTATATACTTTACTGAAATGTGCATGACTGGGCCTTATAAGCTACTTTATAAGCTAATTTAATTGTAAATTGCATATTTATTAGAGGTAATATCCGCATAACATCCGCAGTCAGAAGTGCGGATGTTTAAAATGACTGTGCTAAAACATGTCTCTGCATGTTGAGACAAGTTGATGATAGGGTTGCACTTCATTGTGTAGCGTCAGTCCACTGTGAGAGCCGGTAAATTTAAAACGTGTTTTGTTTCGCGGCGATTTCTTACGATGTCGGAGAGTTTTTGACTAGAAGGTGTTGTGCACCATGAATATGCTCCACAAACAAGCAACAACACAGGGACAAACAAGCAACAAAAATTTTACATTGAAGTTTTGAGACGTCTACGGGAAGCAATTCAGAGGAAACGGCCGCAAAAGTGGGAGTCCGGAGACTGGATGCTTCATCACGATAAGGCGCATCACTCATCGCAACTGTACAGCAATTTTTGGCCAAAACCGTTAGGCAAAGTGTGTGGCTTCAGAAGGAATGTTACTTTGAGGGAGATTAAGCCCCAACCCGTGTAAGTACCATATTCGTCCTCATATATATAATATATATATATTCTGTGCATAGGCCTCTGTTCACACATAGGTCAAGCTGGCGAACCCACCTCAAGACCTGGCCTGATGGAATCGTCCTGAACCAGGCGTTCAGTCTTCTTTTGAAGACTTCTACTTTGACATTAGTGTGGTTTCTGATGTCTTTAAGTATCGTGTTCAAACAGTCTTCGCCCTCTGACAACAAAACTATTTCTTTCAGAGTGGAGGATGTCCCTTGTCTGGCCTCTAGTTCGTGAAACACTACACATTCTAACCGTTTCTATTTTCCAGTGTTGTTTGGATGGTTACCGAGTTCAGTTTGAAGCTAGGCACTAGTTTTTCTTTTACATTGGTATGCAACATATCTGATGTTTCAAACAACATAACTTTTTTATCAATTCATGTGTTGCTGAATCAAAAAAATCACATCCATTTTTTCTCATCACGTACAGTTTTCTGGCAAATACCTATCACCCATTTTGTATGGGTGGTATATAGACATACACCCAATATGCAATATATATGTACAATATATACATAGAATGATTTATTCATTATATATATATATATATATATATATATATATATATATATATATATATAATAATTAAAATCATTATATATATAATATATATATATATATATATATATATATACTATATATATATATATATATATATATATATATATATGGGCTACGTCGTGGCCAATGTCGTAACACCGCTTCCCGGAGATCAGCGAAATTAAGCGACATACATTAGGTCTGGGTAGTAGTTGGATGGGAGACCGTCCTCCGCGCCCAGATTATGTAGCGACCCGTGGTTCGGATCCCATGTAAA
Source organism: Bathynomus jamesi (assembly GCA_023014485.1). Lineage (NCBI taxonomy): Eukaryota > Metazoa > Arthropoda > Malacostraca > Isopoda > Cirolanidae > Bathynomus > Bathynomus jamesi. Next base: position 21,952 of record JAJOZX010009633.1, on the reverse strand, counting down.
GCTGTAGGTCCCCTCCGTCATATGACCTTAGAGTTGCGAAGGAGGTTAAACAATCCTAATAATAAATATATATATATATATATATATATATATATATATATATATATATAATATATATATATATATATATATATATATATATATATATATATATATATATATATAATGAAAATTATTTCACGAAAGTAACACGTGAAAAATATTTATGATGAATAAAACCACGAAGGAAAGGAAACACAGAATGGTGCTCAAGCGCTTTCGTCTAATGACATCTAGGAAAATTAAATCCACTATAGTCAAGTAATGGTAAATGACAAATACTATAGTTTTTCTTTTTCATGATGCTAGCCGACGTGGGCTATAGTGGATTTAATTTTCCTAGAAGAGTTCCTTGTTCCATGCACGGTTTGTGTGCATCATAAAAAACCTCAGGGAACCATTCTGAGTTCATTCCCATCATGAAACGGACATGTTATGTGCCTTGAAAAGTGGACGCTCAATTCTGCCAGTTGAGGTTTAAGTTTTGGTTTTTGGCTAAAAATATATAGTTAGACTACCCCTTTTTTCTTTGATCTATTCAGTCTGACGTGAAGGCAGCGAGTCTTTTGCTTATATTGAAGTTCTAAATGTAGCTGGGCTAGGCTGCTTTCCCTAGATCCTGTCCCAAAGCTGGATCCTATTCCTATCTGCTTTGCAGATAGCTGGTGAGGGAAGCTATATTTTTCGGACCTCTTTGCGAGTTACCCGTGCCTACGTCGGGCTAGCATCATGAAAAAGAAAAAACTATAGTTTGTCATTTACCATTACTTATTCGGACTATAGTGGATTTAATTTTCCTAGAAGAGTTCCTTGTTCCATGCACGGTCTGTGTGTATCATAAAAAACCTCAGGGAACCATTCTGAGTTCATTCCCATATATATATATATATATATATATATATATATATATATATATATGGTAGAAAAGAGGAACTTAAACAGACTGCATATTATGCTCCAGATAGACAGGAAATTCAGAGAAGCACGAAAGCGATCGATCTGGTGGTAATAATGACGGATGATGCGAAATTCGAAACACAAAATCAGATAGCGATAAAATAAAGCATAAAGAGTCGTGGGACAGGTACTAAGAACGTTCAAAAGAAGGGACAGGACAGTGATGATTCCCCAAAACCACTGCTTGTACCAAAACTTGAATACTGCTCAGTTTTGACGTCCCATATAAAAAGGAAGAAACTAATAAACTAGAAGAAACGCAAAGGCATTCACAGCCAAGATTGATGGCTGCAAAGAACTCAATTACTGGGAAAGACTACGTAAACTAAATATGTACTCCCTGGAAAGAAGATAGAGGTACACCATAATCTACATATGGAAAATGATCGAAAAACTGGTACCAAACCTAAAACTAAACCAATTACCATTCAAACAAGACTGGAAAATAGGAAAGGCAGAATGTGCAGTGTTCCCAAATTAAAGGGCCGACAAGGGACCTCCTCAACACTGAAGGAAAATAGCTTGGTTGTCAGCGGGCCAAGACTTTTTAACCAGCTTCCAAAGAACCTCAGAAACGTTACAGGAGTCAAAGTTGAAGTCTTCAAGAGAAGACTAGATGCCTGGCTCAAGACGGTACCAGATGAGCCCGGTGTACCTGGCTATGTACGGTGGAGAGCGCAAGAAGGCAATTCGCTCCTCCACTCCACCAGGCCAGACCTAGAGGCGGGGCCACCAGCTTGACCTTCGTGCGAAGAGAAACCAACGCACGGAACAGCAACAAGAACAAGATCTATATATAATAACCAGGCTACTGGTATAAAAAGAAATCATAATGACCTCACTATATTAATTCCAAACGTTTCGGCATTTGGACTATTTTCCTAAAAACTTGGGAGGTGCGAGTGAGGAACAAGGAGAAAGGTTCCACCAGGATATCAAGACAATGTAAAAAAGATCCCAAGGAAGATGGAATGTCAACATGATGGCAGACTACTGCTGGTCTCTGAAATGGGAAAGCTCGGAAGAAATGCAAGGCAAGAAGCGAGCAAAAAAAAGACTATTTTCTTCTACTGATCAATCATGATTGATCTATTATGTATCAATTAAGTATCAAAGATGAATTTACTTTGAAATGTATTGTCTTTGTATTTCTTATAATTTTGTACTCTTGGAAATTTAGTCATTTAATACACACTATGAATATATCTTACTTATATTTTGTGAAAAACCCTGACGTGATACAAAAATGGTTGTGAAATCTGAAATCAGCATGGCAAAATTGTATAAGATCACGTAATAAATAAACCATCTCGTACTTTGGTTATTTTTCAGGTACTGTATATATTATAGTGTGTGTGTGGTGTGTGTGTGTGTGTGTGTGTGTGTGTGTGTGTGTGTGTGTGTTGTGTGTGTCTCTCTCTCTCTTCTTCCAACAAATATATATTAATGTACATAGTCTTTCCCAGTAATTGAGTTCTTTGCAGCCACTAATCTTGGCTGTTAAATTTCTTTGAATTTCTTCGTTAATTAATTTCTTTTTTATATGGGGACATCAAAACAGCAGTATTCAAGTTTTGGTAAGACCAATGTTTTCAACAGGGAAATCATTACTTTATTGTCTCTTCTTTTAAAGGTCCTCAGTAATTGTCCCGTAATTGTTTTTGCTTTATTTATTGCTATCTTATTTTGTGTCTCAAATTTCGCATCATCGTTCATTATATATAACACCTAAATCTTTTGCATTCGTGCTTATCTGAATTTCCTGCCTATCTGAGGCATAATGTTCAATCTGTTTTAATTTCACAGTTTCTCTATATCTCAAAGAGCCGAAAATTTTCAGTGTTAAATTTCACGTTATTGTCTTCTTAACCATCTGCATATACTGTTTGTGTCCGTCTCTAGGGCTTCCACCTCTTCAACTTTTCTAATTTTTCTGTTGATTTTTGTACTATTAGCAAAGGATGTTACTATACTGTTATTGGTTACTTCAATGTCGGTTGGCACGTTAATGAATAGGAGTAGAGTTAATATTATTCCTCGTGGTACTGAGCTACGTACTTCGGATTCTGATGATTTTTATAACTTACAGTTTTACAACTTGCTAACTTTGTCTTAGAGTTAATGATCCATTTTGCCATTTTGCCGTTATTCCTTTACGTTTTATTTTATGTGCCATTATAACAATGAAAACTACGATGGAATTTTCCTAAATTTATAAAAAAAAGAAATATAATAAATTTGCCCGATAATGCTTTAGAAAAATCTGTATATATTACATCGCAGTTTTCATTGTTTTCAAGTGTATCAACGTGTTATAATGCTCTATTAGACGTGATAGGCACGATCTTCCTGATCGGAATCCGTTCTGGTTCTCATTGAATCTTTCCTGTCTCCAAAACGTTATAGATTTTCTCTCCAACTACAATTTAAAATATTTTGGTGAGATGGGTGTCGGTGTCGGTGTCGGTGTCGGTGTCGGTGTCGGTGTCACTGGCCTATAGTATATATAGTTCCTTTCTCGAGACCTATCCTCTCCTTTGCATATACTATATAGGGACAATGTTCGCCCCTTTTCAGAATGCTAGGTATTTCCTCCCGCGTTCAGGGATTTTCTACATATCAAATATAGGGGTGTGGCTATTTCATTCGTCCTCTTTCTAGGGCAAAAGTCCTTACCCTTTCGGCATTGAAAGGCAACTTAGGAGTATAATGAAGATTGAAGAGCCATCGGGCACATTTAATATATTTCCTTTTATATAAATTTAATTTATTGGAAAGAGAGAAAAAAACAATAAGATAAAAAAAGCTTTTGTCGCTCGTGTAATACCAAAAAACCCTGAAGCATTATTTCATAATGTTTTATTCCTAATTAATGAGATATCTGACAGTGCATCGCTTCTGCTAGCGAGTAGTAATCAAATTTATAATATGATGTTCCTGCTCGCGTACAGTTATCAACATGGGCGGACTGAGCGGTCGGGCAATCGGGCATGAACCGGGAGCCCGGGCCATTAGGGGGGCCCGGCAGCGGCCCCGGCCCGCAGTCACCATAAAACAGTGAGTGTGTTCTCAATTGGGTCAAGTGTCTAATCGAACTGTAATATGAAAAAAATCGGATTTCAAGGGGCCCAGGACCTCATTATGCCCGAGGGCCCAGGTTGCTGTCAGTCCGCCCCTGGTTATCAAGGTGTTCATTCATTAATCCGGATCTTTGTTTTGATTTTATATATTTCATATTAGAAAACGTTGTTTCACGAATATAGTATAGGTTGATTCAAAACAAGAATTCAACCAGAAGGCAGCATTTTTAGAAGAGGATATGTCTCCTTCTCAATAGATTCCAAACGTTTTCATCTTTTGCATAACTTTTCATTACAATATCATTTTGAATATTCGCAATTTCAAGCTCAACTACTTCTATTTTATTTTGGAAACGCTTGCTGAGGAAGCTCCCATTTCAGACGCATCGACTATTTTATATGGATTTATCTGGAAACGCCACGCCACGCCACGCCACGCCACTAAACCACTCTTGAAATTTTGTTTGTAAATTCTTGCGCAAGCTTTTCAAAGTGGCACACGAAAGGCTGCGCATCAAATTAAAAATTATTACAGGTGTCCCATCAGTTGTAATAGATACGAGCTTTTGCGGATGATGATGTTTTCTGAAACGTAATTTTTAAATGCTCTAGAAATATCTTCTCTTGTTATTTCAATAACTCTTCTTTTGTTGAATTATCTGAGAACACCTTTACTACTACTATAAGTACGAGCTGTATCAGTTACGTCTGTTGATTCATCCAGTTGTATGGAATAGTATTCACAGTTTTGTAAGTCATTCATTAACTGAACTTGCGTAAATGTTCTGTGAAATGCATCTAGTCTCCTTGCTACGCCGCTATCAGACAATTGTAAATCTTTTATGGACGAAATGAATGCTGGTTTATTATTAAAACCTTCAAAAAGCGTTTAGTTTTCCAATTTCTTGCGCTAAAACTTGCACGTAGACGTTTCATTTACTTACTTTTGCAGTATTTTTGTTATATGGTTCTCATCCATTTACAGGCTATAGCGCAGCCACCCGTTCGTCATTTTGTTATGTCGGCTCGTAGTATGTTATAGTTCTCGATTTGTATTTCTTTTGTTTTATCAATGCAATACTCGCAATTCTCACAGTCCTTGCCAGTCTCCTTGCCGCTTCTATATCTGCAAATTGCTCTTGCATGATATCTCTATATAGTTTCCTTTATTGGCCAGGATCTTTGATTTTGGTCAAGGTTTCATTTGCTTATTTTGATGATGACTTCCGCATATCGGAATTTTCCTTTAGTTATTCGCTATTTCAATTATGTTCACCGTCTCTTCTGCGTATTATTTCTTTTCCCTATATTCTTCTCTCATTTTTGCCATGTTCGTGTGTTGGTGTTTCCTCTGTTTCCGTCTCTCTTGGCAAAGGGATCACCGCAGATATATATATAAATATAATATAATATATATATATATATATATATATATATATATAATATATAATATATATATATATATATATATATATTATGCAGGAAGGAGAAGGCAAAAATTTCCCTCCCGCAGAGGGAGAAGGGGAGAGCCGAAATCAAAGTTTCCGTGGTTCTTAGAACCTACTAAACCACTTTTCTTTAATTTTGAAAAGAATGTGTAGTGTGTAACATGAATGTATGTGTAGTGAGGAATAGAGGGAGAAGCGTATGTTTGAGAGCACGTTGGACTCCTCACAAGGTAGATGAGACACGGAAAGAGATCAGCTAAGGAGGACAGTCACAGGAAAAACGAGAGTTCCAGTATTTCCTAACTCCTGTCTAATATCCCCCCACCCCCGGGAGTACTTCCCTGGTCGATTGGTGTCTACAATCTCCTCCTCCAGAGTATATTATATATATATATATATATATATATATATATATAGATATATATATTATATATATACACGTTAAGCTGTAGGTCTACGGTGAGGCAACAAACTTGACCTTCACGAGAATAATCAATTGGGCGGAAATAAAACTATATATATATATATAATATATATATAATAATCACGTGTAAACTTGTATGAAAATATGCAATAAGATTATGAGTTAATTTTCCTGTGACGCGTCAGATTTAATGTTAACAGCGACATTTCAGCTTTAAAATAGCAATTCTTGCTTTCATATGCCAGGTTCGAAAACGGCATCTCAGATTACAGGAAACAAGGCAGCGGAAATATATGTACCTCTCAACGGTACACGCACGCACGTAAACACACGCACACAGATACACACAGAGAAAACATATATAAATAAGCAATTCACAAGAGGGAAACATATTGTAACGCACACATCAAACGTGGCAGTGATTATATATATATATATATATATATATATATATATATATATATATATACACACACACACACAACTCCGGACCACAAAAATAGAATGTCTCAAATGCGTCATAACCTTGAAAATACCTGTAAGTTATACACCTTCATGAGGAATATCGAGTATCTGTGACGTTGTTACGTAAAAAATACATCTCCGTGTACCATTTTTAAAAGAAACATAAAATATAGCAAAAACCTTATTAAATAGTGAAAAGTTAATGCATAGCGACATAGCAAAATATTAGAATATCTTGTCAAGTGTTACAAAAAATAGAATAAATTTATTATGTTTATTGAATACTGCCAATATATTAAAACCTTTATCAAAGTCTTTTTAACTCTGCGTCTTAGTATTTGATTTGTCTACCATTAGCCCTGATTACGGCCTCCAATCGACATGGCATCGAGTCAACAAACCTCTCGCATTCTTCCGTCGTTATCGATTGTCAGGTTGTCATCAAACACCTCTTCAGTTCACTAAGTGTTCCTGGTTTACCCTTTTGGACCTTCTACTTAGCAATATTCCCAAGATTTTTTATCGGATTAAGATCGGGAAAATAGCTGGCCATGGTAGTACTTCAATTCCTGAGCATCAAACTACGCAAATGTTGCACGAGCCGCATGAGCTGAAACCGGGTCATGTTGAAAAATAAATGGTTCGTCTCCGTACAGATGTTCTGTAGACTTCAGCATGAAATATTCTAAGATTTCTTGATAAACGTGACTAATGACAGCTTTAAGAGAGTGGATCAAGTAAATACTAAGACGCAAAGTTGAAAAGTCTTTGATAAAGTTTTAATATATTGACAGCACTCAATAAATATAATGAATTTATTCTATTTTTTGTAACACCTGACAAGATATTTTAATATTTTGTTATGTCGCTATGCATTCATTTTTCACTATTTAATAAGATCTTTGCTGTTTTAATTTTTTGTTCAAAACTGGCACACAGAGGTGTCTTTTTATCATAATGACATATGGGTACTGATATTCCTCATAAAAAGGTGTCTAACTTAAAGGTATTATCAAGTCATTAGCAGATCTGAGACAATAGTCTATTTTTGGGGTTGGGAGTTTATATATATATATATATATATATATATATATATATATATAATATATATATAATATATATATATATATATATATATATATATATATATATATATATATATATATATATATCAGGTGGAAATAATATAATTATTTTAAGTGCTTTCTAGTTAATTTCAGTTTTCCCTCGGGAAACAAGAGTACAAAAGACATTTGAAGTAGAGATAAGATCGCAACTTATAATCCAGTTTGTATCAGAAGTTAATCTCCTGATCCCAACTTAACCTGAGCTATTAAGTCATTTATATCCTGCATTATTTTTCTGCAAGTGTAGCTACTGATAGTCATTTTATCTATTAAGGTTCAAACTAATATATATATATATATAATATATATATATATATATATAATATATATATATATATATATATATATATATATATATCACCGTTTCAAGTTTAATAAGATTATCAACGTTATTTACTTTTATTTATCCATTTATTTATCAAAACGTTGATTTGGTTCATGATTATTTACATGCGTGAAAATGGCCTTCCATTCGTTACCTAATCTTCTTCATACAACACTTATTCTGTTAAATTAATATAATGAAACTGGTTCGACACCAGAAATAAGAATATTTATGTGATAGGAAATAAATTCATTTATCTTAATGTTTACTGCATTTATATAAAAAATTAAAAAAAAACAATTCCTTTTATTGCCCTTTCGAGAACGTTATACGAGAGTCTAAAAACATTCTTACGCTCCCTTACTCTGAAACTTTGAGCATTTACCTCGATCACCCCCGGAAGTTAGCGAATTGGGCCGTATTCGTCTGGCCTGAGCACTGTGCCACATTATGGTCCTCCTGACTGACTGTTAATATTAACTCGTTATTACCTGAAAACTAGGCGCTTTATCTCTTTCCAACTGATAATAATACCTCATATAAAAAAAATATAAAAAATTGAAACTTTGAATGCCACATGTGGAGTATATTCAGTGTTTTATAAAAACTAATTTTGTTTCGTTATGGTGTGTGATTCTCCCCTTTAAATAGTAAGGGTTTTGAACGTTACCGCGTGAAATTTTCTCCGTTCATAAACTTTACAATAATTCTGCGTATATACTTAGTGTAACTTAGTGAGTAACTGTTTCGTGATACTTTACGTGAAAATATGTCGAGCTGCGTCTAATTGGTGGTATTTGTAACGTTGTTTAAAGGGCCGAGGAGTGGTCACCGCCATAGGCATTCCTCATCATTAATTGAAGTAAAACACCAACGGGCAGTGTCAAATCAAAAAACGTAATATCGTTCTAACAATTTCGTTCGGAAATAGATGCGTTGAAAGAAATGCTCCTTCCGAGACCCACGTACGCGAATGTGGTCCATCTTGTCGCGACCCTAACGAGGAGCGCGATCACTGTCTCACTAGTAATAATTTAAAGGATCTTACTATGAACGTTCATATTTTACATGATCTCCTTCTCTCGGATCATAGACCGCTAAAGCTCGTAATTAACTGTACTAACTTAAATAATACACGACATAATAATAATAAACCATTAGGCAAGAATGAGCTTGTCGACTGGGATAAGGTTAATATGCAGCGGATAATAGAATACGAAGATAGGAGAGAGCACCATTTTATTAATATAAAATTATTGCATTATTACCCGTAGTAACTTCTGTTCAAATGTGTCTCGCTTTAAACTTGTAGATAGGTATTATAATGATATAATATCCATTCCCATACCACGAGAAACGAGAAGACCTTGAATTAAATCAGGCATAGAATGATTTTATAGCCTCCCTGAAAAGGGAATCAAAAGATAGTTACGATATATGGTGTCTCTTTGGTCTTTGGTCAACCGAGAATAGGGCCAGCTTACGTGAATATGAATAGAAGTAGAGCTCATTCAAAAGCAGCCATAAGATGGTGTAAATAAGAAGAAGAGTCCATTCGAGCAGCAAAGGACAGTGAGGCTAACTTAAATAATGGTAATAACAAAGTTTGGAAATTTGTCAAGGAAACGGGTGCCAAGAATGGCATCCCATCAACGAGTGATGGAGTGTCTCGGGAGGAAAGAAATAGCTAAAGTATGGAACGCGGTACTCAAACATCCTTAACAGCGTGGGGAATGTATATTAATGCAGGTTGCAATGGAATGTCATGAGGAAAGACTAGTGAAAATATGGGGACTTCAGCACCTGAAATTAAAAGTCTGATTAAAGAGTTAAAGACAGGTTCCTCCCAAGGTACAGATGGTCTGTCGAAAGGGCATTTAAAGTATACTAATGATGTGATGAATCTTCATATCTCATTATTGTGCTCAGCTAAGCCTGCTCCCAGTTATGTATTCCTGCATGAGTTTATCACACCCCTTGTCAAAACTAAATATGGGACATTCTATCCAAAAATAATTACAGGCCTATCGTTGTTGCCTCCTGCTTCTCAAAACTACTTGAGAAACTTTTGCAACGCCAATTAAACCATTATTTATGGACATCTATCAGTTTGGTTTTAAAAGGTTCCATCAACCGACCTGTGTATTTATGTTTTGAAGGAGATTGCATTTAAAATATACCGACAGTAATTCAATTATTTATACTTGTTTCTTGGCTATGAGCAAAACGTATGATAGAGTGAATTACAATATTCTATTAAGAAAATGAGAAGAGGGGATGTTCCATTGTATTCTTTAAATATCTCATATACTGAAATTTTGGTACACACACCAAACTTTTACTGTGAAATGGGGCAATGTATTGGACGAATGTTTTGGTTCATCATGCGGAGTTAGACAAGGCTACTTACTCTCTCCTCCGCTTTTTAATGTACAGGGTGGTCCAAAAGTCCCTATCTATTTCGCTGCTGAAATAATTATATTTCCATTTTATTTTCTACAGGCCATAGATGATGGATGTACAACAACGTGTGACAGTAGCAACTACGTATCCAAGGGAAGAAATGCAAAGAAACTTGCGAAAATTCAAAAGATGATTTCATAAACCAGGACCTACACACAAAGCAATTCGTGAGCTGGTTAAATTTAAAAGAACAGGATCTGTTCATAATGAGGTAAGATCCGGACGTACAGATACCTCTCAAGAAACTGTCGAATTGGTAAGAGATGCCTTTCAAACAAATGCTAGAATGTCAACTCGCACAGCATCACGTACACTGAGCATACCAAAAATACTGTTCTAAGGATTTTAAAATCAACATTAAAAAAGAAAAGTTACCATATTCAAGTGCTACACGAGTTACACGAACAGGATTATCCAAGACGAGCAGTCATGTGCACAGAATTAATAGAAAAAATTCATACCAAAAACTTATTAAACACATTCTCTTCAACGATGAGGCGACATTCCACACATGCGGAAAGGTTAATCGACATAATTGCCGTATCTAGGCTAGTGAAAAACCAACCTAGTTCTACGAATGGGAGAGAGATTCTCCTAAAGTTAATGTCTGGTTGGGTATGACAAGATCGAAGATTTACGGACCTTTTTCTTTGCAGAGCTACGGTAACAAGGACAATTTATCTTGACATGCTTCAGCAGTTTCTTGAACCCCAGCTTCGTTCAGATGGCATTCTCGACACTGTTGTCTTTCAAAAGATGGAGCTCCTGTCACTATGCAAACATCGTTCGGGCGTACCTTGATGAGCTCTTACCAAATTGTTGGATTGGACGTGGGGAAAGAGACACTGGGCAGCACGATCTCCGGATTTAACACCATTAGACTTCTTTGGGTGGGGCTTTATAAAATCTGAGGTTTAAAAAACAAGAGTTACACTCCTGCAGGATCTGCGAACTCGTATTGTCGTGGCAATCGCTAAAATGACTCCAGAAATGTTTGAGAATGTGTTCCACAATGCATTGGACAGATTTGAGATTTGGAGACACTGATAATGCTCACGTCGAATCTTAGAGTCGAATCTTATGTTACTACATTTTTATCCTAAAATACCATTATTCCAGCAAAATAGATAGGGACTTTTGGACAACCCTGTATATATATATTGATGGATTAATTTCTTCATTTAATAAAGAGAGAATGGGATGTTGTTTTGATAACATGAAGATAAATAACTTTGGCTACGCCACTCATATGGTACTAATAAGCCCTTCAGTTATCGGTCTGGATCATCTTATAAAGATCTGCGAATTATATTTACAGAACCATGACATTAACTTTAATATTACTAAAACTAACGTTTTGCAATTTCATCCTAAAAACTAAAACCAAACAGCTATTATTATTATTATTTTCAAAATGAGAGATGAACAAATAGAGCAGGTACAAGAATTTAAATAGGAGAGTCAAATTAGCACCTGCTTCTTGGAGTGACGACTCAAGGCATAAGGAAACAATATCGAAGTTACTGCGATAAAGCAAACATGATTATAAGGAACTTCAGATTCTATATAAGTGAAGCTAAGACATTCTGTTTCGTACTTTTTGCACTAATATTTATGGGCAGCAACTCCGGGTTAAAAAAAAAAGGTTCCCGCAGAACCCTCAATTTGCTTTATAACAGGTCTTTCAGACTACTGCATAAGTTACTTGCAAGATGCTTAGCTTCACAAATGTTCACTAACCACACCGTCTCCAGCCTCCCTGAGGTAACAAGACGTGCTCAATACAGTCTAATGCGAAGAATTCAAAACTCAGACAATCCAATCGTCCAATTGTCAGTCCTGCTTTATGTCTTCTAGAATATGGGCTTTGTGGTATGAAAGTATTTGTCTATAGCTCCACTTAACACCAAAATTAGCATTTTCAGTATATGTACTTTTTATTTTTATTTTTTGTATTCGCTTTGGGTAGTATTTTTCTATTAATTTTATTACTACATACATCATTAACTGTATTATTTTTATTTTTTTTAGTCCTAATTATTTAGTTTTTAAAATTTATTGTTTAATGATTAATTAGTCGTATCGTTTATTACCTTGATAGATATTATACTTTTTTTATGGGATTTATCTCCTACCAATAAAGATTTTCATCATTATCAATCATTATTACGACACTAATATAAGTTGAGACTTTTTTTTTTCGATTAAGACATACGAGTGTATCGACCAAATAACAAAGACGTTTTCAGTGAAATACAAGATTAAAGACTTGTTGGTTCAGGGTTAAGCTTTGGGATTAAGATATTAACTTCCTAATAACAAGCTGGATTATAAATTGCGATCTTCTTTCTCTTCCTCAAATGTTTTGTTTCCTGAGGAAAAACTGAAATTAACTATAAAATACTTGGAATAATTTTATTTCCAGCTAGATTATTATTATTATTATATATATATATATATATATATATATATATATATATATATATATATATATATATATAGTAATGGTGTGTAGCACACAACACTCAGTGAGAGGTATGAAATTAAAGAGAGAGCAATCGACTTGTAGACGTAAAACAGAAGAGGTGTTGAGTGGCATTCTCCGTGGCGGGCACAATGGCAAGAGCCGCTTACCTATGACGGGGTTGACTGGGGTAAGAGAGGCATAGGATCGAGACCCGCAACCCTCAACGGCAGCTTGGAAGAAAAAGGTCACGTTTCAGGTGAATAAAGGGTCAAATGCGAGCACTCACGAGTCACAGGGGAAAGAGGGGCCGTTTGTGTACGTGTGATTATTGAGTAAAACTCGGTCTCACATTAAGGCGTTCTGGCACAAGGTTCCTATTATAAGCTAATGAATCACAAAGGTTTTGTGGATGAAGTATTTTTAAGAGGAAGAAATCCTAAAAAGAAGAGTTAGAAGCCTACGCGAGGTAATAAGTAATAAAAACACCTTTATTAGCAACGTTTTCATCAAGTATTTACTTAGATTTATATAAAATTTATGGTGTACACATAACGCTGCTGTGAAACATTTTCAAAGAACTACATCCCGCGAATCCTCCTCAAACAGTAGAGAAATATTATTATTCCATACTTATAAGGAGCTTATTCGATTTAAAGCCTTTAAATAAAATTCTCATTTTCATATACATATTCTTTATATTGAACATTTCTCGATAATTTACTATGATTAGATTTTAAAAAGTGGGACGTACTTCATTAGGTAAACTTGAGTCGAGTCTTTAAGCTAATTCACAATTCATGTTTTACATGAGGTTAAAGCAGTTACACAACTACGGGATACGGAGTGCAAATCTACTGGAAAGAGGTAAAAATTACAGTAAAGGAATAATAATAATTAACACCTAGTGATAATCTAATAGTATCAAAATTTTTGTTGAATGATCGTGCATACTAATGTTTCAATTTTGGTTGCTTGAACAAAGACGTTATTGAAATTTTGCAAGGTGTATTATTGTACTATTGGTTAACCAGCCTTCATCAGAATGTAAATTAAAGGTAATGGTCTAACAGCTTCACGAAATGGAGTATGGTCAAAGAATTTGCGCGTAAAATTATAAGAACAAATGTAAAGGAACAGACTCAGAGAACGAGGAAAAAACTAAACTAACAAAGTACTTACCCTATCACAGTTTTCCAAAATCGATTTCTCTAACAAATCCTAACAGTGACAACGTTTCATTGACAACGACGATCCGTCCCTTTGAACACCCGTAAATGCCGTCTTACATTTCATAAGTCAGCAAAAACATGTCTTGATAATACCGTTTACCCGACTAACTTTAGTCTTTTCACGTAGTTCAACCCTCGGTTGCTGCCTTCTGGATTAGGCGTTTCTTATTTTATAAGTGATGTTTTTTCAAAGACATGTTCTACCGAACCAAATGCGGCAGATTTCTTTGTAATTTCGCTCAAACTATAAACACTTTATACATAAATATATTATATATATATATATATATATAATATATATATATATATATATATATATTATATATATAATATATATTATATATATATATATATATATATATATAGTTGTGCGAAAAAGTAAGTGAACCCATCCATTGCAATCGATTTGTATGACTGTGGATGGAGAATATGTTTTGTACCTACTGTATATTCGACAAACATTTTGCATATCTGGCAACACTATCCTTCCGTTCGAAAATAGTTAACTCGTATGTAATTGCATACAGAATCCTTAGTGCGCTCGGTTTTTTAAGTATGTGAACCATTTATGTATAGTCATAAATTTGTTGAACGGTGCTTTGCTTACGTATTTCATTCCGTAGAAAGTAGCATTCCTAGTATGAACGTAGTGATATTTTAATGTGATTGATCACCTCTGTAGTTTCCTTTGAAATTTCAGCAGCATTTTGGTGCGGATAACGTAAAGAGCGGTAAATAACGTAAATAACGGTGGCCGACCGCCGAAGATCTCACTCAGGATGATTAGGAAACTCATTCGTGGGATTAGCAGTAAACCAAGAGTCAAGGATCTTTGGCAAGAGCCAACACACACACGCTCATCGTTTCACAATACGAAAAACCATGAACCGATCAGGACTTCATAGGTTGATTGCGCAACGAAAGCCACTCTTGTCAAAGAAACACAAAGTCCTAATCGATTCACGTTTTTTCGTATTGTGGAACGATGAACGTGTGTGTTGGCGCTTGCCAAAAATCCTGGAAGGTCTTTAGATGTCACTCTTGTATTACTGCTAACCGCACGAATGAGTTTTCTAATCATTCTGAGTGGTCGGCCACTCTTGGTTGTCATCGTTTTTATGTCCCTCCATTCGTAAAGAATTTGCTGAATAGTTGCCACATAGATTCCATATTTCGCTAATATCTTCTTGTACCCCTCCCCAGATGTATGAGCACTAACAATGGCTCTAGGTAGGTTATTCAAGAACTTCTTCAATCTGGGCATGATACCCGATGCTCTTTACGTTATTTGCACCAAAATGCTGCCTGAAATGCAAAGGAAATTAATTACAAAGGTGATTAATCACATTAAAATAATATCACTACGTTCACACTAATAATGTTACTTTATACGGAATGAAATACGTAAGCAAAGCACTTTCATTCAACAAATTTATGACGATACATAAATACTTTTGCGCGGTCTCCTTTTCACAACCGAGCGCATTAAGATTATACAATAAGATTATACAATAAGATTATACATGCGTAAACTGTTTTCGAATGATAGGATAGTGTTGCTAAATATGCACTGTAGGTATAAGACATATTCTCCATCCACAGTCATACAAAATGATTGCAATGGATGGGTTCACTTACTTTTTCGTACAACTACAGTGTGTGTATATATATATACAGGGTTATTCAAATTGTTCATCCGATTTCAAATGAGAATACTTCCGTACCTATCAACCGTGCATCAACTGGGCATACACCACATGAAAGAGGAAATCTCCGAGTTTTACAAGATCACCGCGAGAGGGCTCCAAAGTCACGCCGTGGCCTAGCCTAGCAACAGTCAGTGTGAAAATGGCGTCCGCACAGCAGAAGGCGTTTTGTGTGTTGCAGTTTTCGAGCTGTAAATCGGTAGTCACAGGATAAAAGGTCGCCGGATCTTACACTGCGACTTCTTCCTTTGGGGGTACGTTAAGGATACTGTGTACGTGCCACCGTTGCCCACATCTTTGGATGAGCTCCGAACTCGCATTGTTACTGCCGTAGAGTCAGTGACAACGGACATGCTGGAGCGAGTATGGGAGGAATTCGACTATCGTGTCGACGTTCCTCATGTAACTAGGGGAACTCACATAGAGCATTTATGAGGTGAGAGACAAAATTTAGAGAGTTTTTCTTTTGGTTGATGTATCACAAATCACTCTGTATTTGTAACATTAAAAAATATTCTCATTTGAAATCAGGTGAATCATTTTGAATAGCCCTGTACACGTATATATATATATATATATATATATATATATATATATATATATATATATTTCTAAAGTTGCCAGCAAATCAATTACTGTATGGCCTACTACAGAAAAATAAATTTAGACCATTTCAACTTTATTTAAAATGATTGAAAAAGTGAATCAGATTGAACTCCTAAATCATGCTGGCTGTTGTTTCTCGCCCTCTCTCCGCCAAATGTGACTCCCCCATTTTTATTTGAAGCCGTGATTGAAAATGATTGAAAACAAAACGCAACGAATCTGCGCCCCTACGTGACGGCCTGCTACGAAGAGAGGCAATCTGACAGACGAGTATAAAATCTCCAATTAATTAATTTCTTCAAACTGAAATTTGAAATAAAAGTGTTGCTGCCGATCAGTTTCCAATAACAAAAAAAAAAACCAGAATGCATCTAGCAATTAGAGGAGGTATTAAGAATGAAAAATTGAACTTGCAATTGAAAGGGATCCGGTTGCTCTAAATCTAAAATGCTTTTAATGTACGATACTCCATTCAGTGAAATCTACAAAATAGTATAAAATATCGAAACTAGATAATCGGTGAGCCAAATTTGACCATATTTAAATACTTAATTCCATGAAACAACGAGCAAAATAACAAATACTGAATATATAAATATGTATTTTTAGTATATATAAAAATCTATTCGAAAAGTTGCTTCCACCGCCACACTTAAAAGAACTATCACTAAAATATTAAACCTAAGAAAGAGTTGATAAAAACTAAAAGAAACTTCAAATAAAAATTAATTTGTAAGTAATAAAGTTTACATCACTCGAATTAAACTAAAAGAAAAAGAGAATTTATTACGCGGGCTTACCGACGATGATTTGAGGAGAGTCTGACGATGCCACGATAGCGCTCTTCGCCACGGATGATGATGACGATGACGATATGGATTCGCCGGAAGTACTCGTCACGACCACCTGTTGAAGCGTGATACGTTGAAAGAATGTAGGGAAGGGAAGATAGGGTAAGTCACGCGAGACGATTTGATTCTGACGAAGGAAATAAGAGGAGTACTGCCGTCGAGACTCGAGATGCGCCTTCAAAGCGAGATTCACTCGGAATCAACGGATAACCCACTCTAATAGACAGAGTTTATTTCCGCAACAGTTTCGATGCCCACTGGCATCCTCTTCGGGTGGATACGGAAGAGGATGCCAGTGTGCATCGAAACTGTTGTGGAAATTAACTCTGTCTATTAGAGTGGGTTTTCATTATCATATTTTGACCTTCACGTAGAAAAAATTGAAATTTTTTGCATAGATCACTTTAATTTGTCGTGTCAGCGGGCGACAAAAAAGTAATCAGTACTCACCAATAATTTGAATTCATATTCTCAGTATTTAATTACTACCTTCGTTATTAAATTCATTTAAGATTTTTAATTCCGTTTAAAAGCTCTGAACACGACGACACTATTAAAATTTACGAGTTTATCGGACTATCTTTGAAAGCTCCGAAAACAGAAGAGACTTTTCTTGTCTGACGACTTGCCAATACGGGGCAGTTGTTTCCCTCTTGTCAAACTCTATCATAATAAAGAGGGGTCAAATAATAATTAAAACGCATCCGAACCTTTAATTAAAAACTATTTGAAAACATATAGAAATAAATTAATAAAAGTAATGTGCGGGATATTTCCTATATGTTACGGTTGCATTGCGACTTAAGACTTTTTAGTTGTAAAAAATATCGTTTAATGTTTCGGGTTCCGTTCTGTTCGCACCCAAAGAACTCCACAATTTATTTCCAAGCGCATTCGTTCCTAAAAATGGGATAATAATAATAAACTTTTATAGCCAGCCAATCGTAACCGACTGCAGAATCGAATGAAAATCTCTCAATTTTTCCTATTCGCTGATTCATGTGGACTCAAATTAAAAGGCTTTTTTTTACCATTGCACCATCTGTGAGTTTATGAGGACGAGAATAAAGCAGTTTGTAAACAGTAATTACATAATTTACAATTAAACTAATTGATTTCATTAACGAACTGAAAAATAATACAGATAACATACACCTGCGTATTATACTCTATGTCTATTTCAACATTAAAAGTCCCTGTACACCAGATAACACAGATAACAAGCTTACCTTATCATCATAGGCAGATGACATCACTCTAACATCCACCCACAACAACATCGACACCGCTACAAATAACCTACAAACATATATAAGCAGTATACAAGACTGGCTCACACACAATAGACTCAAAGTAGCGCCCACAAAATCAACCATCACCTTGCTTACAAGCAACACAAAAGAACACCAGATAACTCTACAGCTTACACTAAACAACACAAAAATTCCACACACTCACAGGACCAAAATACTTGGGGTCACATACAACACATCATTATCTTTTGCAAACCACATTCAGGACATTAAAAACAAATGTACGTCAAGACTTAACACGCTTAGGGTACTAACAGGCACAAACTTTGGACACTTACAGCAGGAAACAACATCACTCATATACAAACAATATATTCGCTCAGTTATGGACTATGCTAGCCCATGCTGGGCACCCATTATCTCAAACACACACATAAACACCTTACAGACAATACAAAACAACGCACTTCGTATCATTACAGGATGCACTCAAACAACACCAATAGAACACCTGCACACAGGAAGAAAAATACTGAAAGTTAGGGAAAATTTAGACATGAGGGGAACACAATTCATGGCAGCAGCGACAACTAACCCACAACACCCTTGCCACTACATGTACAATCACGCACCGACACCTCGCACCATTAAAATAACACCAGAGACATTATAACCAAATACTCCATTCCATACCACGCCCCACAGACATCACACAGTACAGAAAACAC
Source organism: Bathynomus jamesi (assembly GCA_023014485.1). Taxonomy (NCBI): domain Eukaryota; kingdom Metazoa; phylum Arthropoda; class Malacostraca; order Isopoda; family Cirolanidae; genus Bathynomus; species Bathynomus jamesi. The sequence goes on along the minus strand of JAJOZX010009633.1, from coordinate 2,784 downwards.
ACACACACACCCAACCCACAAAGCACTGACACGACTCGGTCCGAATGCGGTCCTAGGTGCGAAGCCGCCACCCACTGACAGGTCAGAGATCAGCCTCAGCAGATCGGATCGAGTTAACTTAGCACGATTCCGATGTGGCCATCACCCCAACTTACAGACATATAAACACACACTAGACAACTCCACAGACGACACCTGCCACCTGTGCCAGGACACACCACAAACAACTGAACACATTATGACAGACTGTATTGCTCTAGCACAACACAGAACACAACACAACATCACTAGTGCGCTGAACCTCTGGTCCACTCCGGAGAGGGCGATCAGTTACCCGCGTGCCGCCGGCTTGCTCGATCAGGGTGGGCTGATCGGCTAACCAACAACAACAAACAGACTTTTCTAACCTGATACGATAGTATGATAGCATGTCCTATACCAATAAAAAAAATGCATGAAAAAAGTTTTAAAAAAAAAAAATTTAAATTAAAAAAAGTTAAAAAAATATATATTTTTTAAATTAAAAAAAAAATAAAGTTGCACATCATCTGGAATATACATGAAAAAGTGAAAAAATAAATAAATAAATAAAGTGTATATATGCAATTGCAATGTTGATCAATTGTTGCAAGGTGCCAGCCCCCTTCCCCCCTGGGGGGTAATGGGGAAGGGGGTGTGGGTTAGGCCCCCCTTAAGTTGCATAAAGGGGGGTGAAGGGGTTTGGGGGAGAGGGAGAATGACCTCCCCTCAAAGGGGTAACCCAGGCACCGAAGGTGCCCTCGCCGTAGGCGAGTTTGTGAAGCACAAGCAGTGCCCGTCTGCTTGTAGACTTAAAAATAAATCCAAATGAAAATTGATACTTGTGACACCAATTTCCAAATCTGTCAAAAATCTACATATTGTCTTTGATAAACAGGTCTTTTGAAGAGCATATAAATACAATGTGTGTAAACAGAAAAGCGAAGGGCACCTTAAATTATAAATTATTTACAAAACCTGAAACACAAATTTAATCTAGCGACGAGAACACTGATTGTAAATAGCCTGGTAATGAGTCATGTGTCCTACTGTCCTCTCGGGCTACGTCGTAGCCAATGTCGTAACACCGCTTTCCGTTGATCAGCGAAGTTAAGCGACATTGGGTCTGGGTAGTAGTTGGATGGGAGGCCGTCCTCCGCGCACAGATTATGTAGCGACCCGTGGTTCGGATCCCAGGTAAAGCTGTAGGTCCCCTACGTCATATGACCTTAGATGTTGCGGAGGAGGTTAAACAACCCCAATCATTATTATTATTACTGTCCTCTCATTTGGAGATGTTCCTGAACTTCACTAGAAGCGGTTAAAAAAGTGCAAAAGTGCAAAATTTTGCGACCAAAGTAGCATGCGGATATGACAAAAAATTATCATGCAATTCCTTTTAGAGGAAAGTTAGGCTGGCTAAATTTAAGCTGGAAACTGCAATTTAATGTCGGCATATTTGCATATAAAATTACACACCATCCTCACTGAGTGTTACAGTTTCTTTCAAAACATCAACGTCATTCTGACAAGAGTCTCAGAAACGACTACCTAAAAACAAGCATGAGACGATCTCATGCTGGTAGAATGGCAGTCACAAGTTGCTCATTCACAAAGGAAAAAGGAATGACCTTCCTACTCTAACCAAACAAGCATCATTCCACTCGTTATAAATTTCGCTTAAATAGACGTACTGATAATAATCTTAGCTCCGCATCATGCTCAGACATACAGGGGTTGGACAAAATAATATGAACACCTTGATAAATGGCGGTTTTTATTCTTAATATGGAGTTGGTCCTCCTTTAGCGGCAATAACAGCTGCAATGCGTCGGGGAATTGATTCATACAGCTTTTGGACAGTGGCTAGAGGAATCCTGAGCCATTCTTCGAGCAAACCCTGCTCCAGTTCCTCCAAAGACGCCGGCGGTGGGAATCGGCTTCTGACCTGCTGCTCCAACTGACACCACAGATTCTCGATAATGTTAAGATCCGGGGATTGTGGAGGCCAATCCAAGCGTTCTACTTCACTAACATGCTCTTCAAACCAGTTTTTAACGACCCCAGCGGTGTGGATTGGTGCATTATCATCCTGGAAGACGGCGCCGCCATTGGGAAACAGCGTTTGGACCATGGGATGGACCTGGTCAGCCAATATTGACAGATAGACCTGGGCGTTAACCCTACCATGCAGTACTACAGCTGGGCCAAGAGTATTCCACGATATTGCTGCCCAAACCATCACAGATCCGCCTCCATGCTTAACGGTTGGGGTCAGGCAGTCGGGGTCATAAGCATCTTTAGGCTGTCTCCAGACGTAAACTCGACCGGAATATGGAAATAGCGTAAAGGAGGATTCGTCGGAGTAGACTACATTCTTCCACCGGTCCATTGACCAATTCTTATGGTCATTACACCATTTTCTGCGCCGCTCAATGTTGATGTGCGAAAGGAAGGGTTGGCAATTGCAGCCCTCCCATGGTATCCAGCTCCATGGAGCTCGCGACGTACAGTTCTGGTCGATACCGGGCTTGCAAGATGCTGGTTAAGCTCTGCAGTCACTTTTGGAGCTGTGGTCTTATGGTTCTTTGTCACAATGCGCTTTAGCACCCGGCGGTCTCGATCACACGGCTTCTTCTTGCGTCCACTATTGCATTTGTCGGTGCTTGTCTTTCCATGGTTTTGGTATGCAGACATGACCATAGAGACAGTTCCTCTGGATACATTGAACATCTGAGCGGTTTTCGTCACCGATGCACAGCCATC